>PVJD01012655.1:0-38457 GCA_004026545.1 Mormoops blainvillei | reverse complement strand
TCCAACAAGATTCACCACATGAGGTTTTATCACCTGTGAGAGGGCAGGGTCAGGGAGGACCAGGCTGATGTTACTCAAGAGAAAGACTTCTAAAAGAAGTGAATAGTGGCGCTCAAAGGAAGTGATGTACAGGGGTAATAATACTGTCATGGCCTGCATTATGGTGCACTTATTTTATGTAAGGTTCTGTGCTAAAGGCTTTATGTATTTTATTTCATGTAAGTGACAGAGGCGGGATGTAAAACCAGAATCTCATTCCAGGGTTACACGCTTCATGAGTATGCTACAAAGTCTCTCAAAGCTCGGGAGGAGAGGAAACAGGGATATGTCCCAAGCAAGGACATCCAACGAAGACAGAGATGGCGATAAACAAGTCTTGGACAAGACCTGGCAGAGCGTCAGCCCTGGCAGGTCTAGAGAAGCAGAGGGCCGGAGACAAGGGAAAGCGCCTCGCATAAGATTGAATATCAGGCTAAAGACTTGAGAGTCGGACCCACAAGCAATAGGATGTTGGATGGAATCATGGTTACCTGGTGCTTGAGGCGGCACTTTCCATGGGTGAGGAAAGACGGAGAACCGCTTAGGAGGCTTTAGAGAGAGCCAAGAGACAAGTGACAATTAGCTGAGCTTAGAAGGTGATCCGGGGAAATAAGGGAGCCCCGGCAGAAGAACACAGGGTAGGATTGTGGCAGTGAGCGGCAGAGGGCTACCCCACTCAGCCCTGTCATTCTGTTTTCACTCGCAATGCAAACTGAAGTATTGAACCGGCGCTGGCTCCTGCCCCAAACCCAAAAGCTGCTTCTGTTTTCATCTGTCAACTTAAGCAAACCTGATTAACTGCCTTGCTGTTACATAAACGGGTCGGTGGATCTCAGAGTCATTAGCCCTGTCTGGTTTGGGAGTCACTGACCTCCAGTCTCTCCAGAATACTTGCTTTAACAGAGAGAGAATATTAATTTAATTGACTTGATTTTTTTTAAAAAAAATTCTGTGATGACTTTAATGGAAATAGGCCATTAGCAGGGAGATCTTTGTGACAAATAAAAATTCACATGACTGAAGAGTTTCAACAGTCAGCCAGTCTGTCACAATGAGCACGATTTCCTGGCGGCTTGGCTGGCCCCCAAGAGTGCTAACTCTCCTCCCAAGTATGCCCTCTTGACCAAGAGGAAACAGCCTACCCAGTAAAGGGAGAGGGCAGAGCTTCATGGAGATACACAGGAACATGAAAGAGAAGACCTCAGCCTTCCCCCTGTGCTCCCCGTCTGAGTGGGGGGAACCAGCATTTACTCCAGGGTACAAGCCAGAAACCTGAGACACCTCCCTCTTCCTCACCCATGGATCCCCAGTCCTGTCTATTTTAACTCATTAAGATCTCTCAGCACACCCACTTATCTCCATCTGTACTATCTTATCTCTCTTGGTTACTACAAAACAGCTTCCTACCCACATATTCCTACACTCTGTGCTTCAGCCACAGTAAATGGTTTTCCTGTGTCTCCAGGGCACTCTTTATGTTCCATCGTTGTACCTGGGGGAGGCCACCCATGCTCTGTGCATCCTGACAATGGGGGCAGGTGAAGAAGGAGTAAACTTTAATGGCATCACACTTAACGTTGGTGCCCTGTATTCACTTCCTAAGGCTGCCAGAACAAATTACCACAAACTTGGTGGCTTAAAACAATAGAAAATTATTCTCTTGCAGTTCTGGAGGCCTGAAGTCCAAAATCACGGTTAGAGAAAGGATCCTTCCTTGCCTCTTCCAGCTTCGGGGAGCTGTCAGCATTCCTTGGCTGGTGGCTGTACCACTCCAATCTCTGCCTTCCTCTTCACGTGGCCTTCTCCTCTTGGTTCCCTGTGTCTTCTCTCCTGTCTCTTATAAGGACCTTTGTCATTAGATCTATGGTCCACCAAGATAATCCAGGATGATCTCACCTCAAGATTCCTAACTTAATTTCATCTACAAAGACACTTTTTCCAAATAAGGTCACATTCACAGGTTCCGGGATTACAGCATAAGAATATCATTTGGGGACCTGACCAGAGAAGGCTGTGTCATGGGTAACTCTTGATCAGAAGAATGTCTGTAGGCTGAATGTGTGTGTCACCTCAGAATTAATTCTCAATGTGATGGTATCTGGATCTGGGGCTTTTGGTGATTATATCATGAAGGAAGAAACTTCCTGAGTGGGATGAGTGCCCTATAAAAGAGACCGTTCTCTCACCCCTTCTGCCATGTGAGAACAAGCAGAAAATACTACCATTTATGAACCAGGAAGCAGGTTTTAACCAGACTCCAAATCTGCTGGCAACTTGGCCTTCAATGTCCCAGCCTCTAGAATGGTGATAAATGTATATTGTTTATAAGCCACCTAGCTATGTTAATTTGGTATAGCAGCCCAAATGAACTGAGACAAATACCTTTCTGGAAATATATAAGTAGCAAATGAGGTACAGCAGCATGACCCTGGGATGTGACAAGCAGGGCAAAGGTGTCAGTGTCAGCTAATTTGTTCTTTAAAATGTAACCCAGTTTTGTACTTAAGCCCTGACCCCCAAGGAACCCAAAAAAGGGTCAGAAGTAGACCAGAGTCTGAGGCCTGGGCCTGCCCCTGCTTCCTCCGGAACTGGGATCCTGTGACACAGCCTGTCCATCGTCAGCCCTTCTCATTAATGCCCCGAGACCCCGCATCCTTAAGCCTATCTTAGGAGCTTCAGAAAAGGAGTTGAACGACAGGAAAGACTGCACACTTGGATTGGAATCCTGGCTCAGCCACTTCCTAGTTGCTTCAGTTGCCATAAGGGAGGATCATGATTGTTACTTCTCAGGGTTGTTAGGGCACAAGGAGTATAAGCACTGTGCCTGGCACATAGTGGGGGTTCTAAAACTGGTTGGCTTCCCTACCCACTTCAAAGGTCAGCCATTCCTCTGCCTCTATTGAGGAAGGATGATTCCATGTTTCTCCCATCCGGCGAGCATCCAATCTGCTAAGGAGGCTTAAAAAGATACATAATCAATGAGAAGAGGGGAGCTGTAATAGACTCTCTATGAAGCACCAAACAAGCTTGAGTGAAAATTCCTCCTCCTTTGCTCTTCAGGACCAGGCAATGCTTCAGCCCCTGCCATCCTGCATTAAGCAATGTTTCAACTCTGTGTCTTTCTTTATCTAATAGATGGGGCCACTGGGTAAAAGATGGCACTCCTTGGATAACTTAGCATGCTTTTCAGTTCCCTCCTGGTTGTTATATAGGAAGTGATTTTATTCACCTAATTTATTGTTGCGGGACTGAGGAGGGGCTGTCTAGGTCACTCTCCTGGTGTCGTAAAAATCTAGCACAGCGCATATCCTTCGGGTATGACAGGTACCAAAGATTCTGAGATCCCATAAGATACTTGGAGCAAAGAGACAGAAAGGGAGCAGTGAGAATAAACATTACCCAGTTGGGGATGAAAGTCCTCTGGTGTCCTACCACCACCACTCACTGCTGCATATTGGGAAATGTCACAGTAAGAGAAGATAGCTGACACTAGGAGAGTATGCAATGCTTGGTAGTGACTATAAAATGTTGCCTGGGGAGCAGTTTCCTGCATCTTGGGGAGGACCATCCTACTTTGGACAAAAATGCTTCACGTTGCCAGCCTCCGTGCAACTGGCTGTTAGGTTCCACCTTGGTAATAGAAGCTCCCAAGTTATTGCAAGCAGAGAGCCTTTGTCATCATTAAGCTACCCTAATGCCCCAGTGGCCACAATAGTTGAAAAGTGTCTGGTCTAGCTGGTACATTGCACATTTTTTGAAGGAAACTCTAGTCTGAACAAATGGTTCTCAATTAAATGCAATTTTGTCTCCCCAACCCCACCCCACCCCAGGAAATAGTCGATAATGTCCGGAGACATTTTTGGTTTTTACAACTGGGAAAGTGCTACTAGCATCTAGTGGGTAGAGGTCAGGGAGGCTGTTAAACACCCTACAGAACACAGGACAGCTGTCCACAACAGAGAAGTATCCAGTCTCCATGTCTGTAGCCTGAGAAGTTGAGAAACTCTAATATAGATCCTTCACCCAGAACAATGCAGAAATATTTCTCTGAGTTGGGCCCAACTCCCTCCAGTAGCTCGGGTCACGCCCTGGCAATGCAAGCTTTTTGGGTGAGCTGTTTTTCCTTCCAGTGCTGGGCCCACCCCGCTCTCCCGCCCAAAGCCCCTCACCCTTGGGAATAGCACTCACATGGCTAGGATGAAAGACTGGTGCCGCAGGCCCCCATGGCAACTTGATTGCTTTTAATTAATTCTGCTTGATTACAGCACAAGGGAGTCACATCGAAGAGATAAGACAGGCTCTTTATATTCTGTCTCATTAAAAAAGTTTGGATCAGGAAGCTTTTTCAAAGAGCTATGTGTCTCCTTTACTTTTGTGTCATTTTTAATTGAGGAGGACACAGGGAGATGTGCCAAGCTGTGCTGAGCAGAGACATGTAAATGAAAGATGAAATGCTGAGGTCCCTTTTGGGATAAAAGCAGCTAGGGTTGGGATCTGGGTGAGATAGCCAGGACAGAGCCAGGCCATTGTGGCTCAAAGAGAGTGTCGGTAGAGAAAGACCCCTTTTAGTCTGTTAGCAATAGCTCACTGGTCCAGATCTACGGAACAGTATGGCTTGGGTCCTTTACAAGGTGCAAAACACTCTAGGGGAGAAGCTAGAAGATTGTACAGCAGTGATAAGACAAAAGGGATGGGGATGATGGATCACCACCAATTATCTGTACCTATGTTCCCTAGCTAGAAGACCACCGCCTCCTCAGGGAAACCTAGCCCAACTTCTTCAGGCAGATTTAATCTCCTGCAATACATGCTTCATCTCTCCAGCAAAGGCATCATGTTGTATTGGTTTTCTATTGCTGCATAACAAATTACTCCAAAGCTTAGTGGCTTAAAAAGGCAAAGAAGGTCCTGACCCATGTGGTTCAGTTGGTTGGTCGTCATCCCACAAAGCAAAAAGTTGTCTGTTCAATTCCTAGTCAGGGCATATGCCTGGGTTGTGGGTTCAGTCCCCAGTTGGGGGCATGCAAGAGGCAACATATTAATGTTTCTCTCACACATCGATGTTTCTCTTTCTCTTTCTCCCTCCCTTCCCCTCTCTCTAAAAATAAATAAAGTCTTTTTTTTTTTAAAAAGGCAAAGAGGGAGTTTCCAGTCAAGATACCAGTATAGGTAAATGCAATACTCCCATCCTCCCACAACCACATCAAAATTACAACTAAATTACAGACCAACCATCATGCAGAACCACCTGAAATCTAGCTGAACAGAAGTTCTACAACTAAGGCTATAAATAAGAAGCCACATCAAGTCTGGTAGGAGGGGCAGAATGCAAAAAGGGCTGATCCCACACCCACAAGTGGTAGATAAAAATCAGGAGGGATATCTCAGCTACAGAGGTTTCCCCTGAGGAGCCTTGGGTCCCAAACCCACACAAGACTCCCCAGCTCAGGGTTCTAATGGCAGGAAGAGAAGTCCTCATAACTCCTGGCCGTGAAAAACAGTGGAGATTGTGACTGAGTGAGATGGAGTCCCAGGTATTCCTCTTAAAGGACCTGTGCACGAACTTACTTGGACTCACTCCCTCTGAGCTCCAGTGTTGGGACAGAAACTTGAAGTGTACCAGGGACATACAGGAAGGAACTGAATTGTTTGGCATCAGGGTGATAGCTGGAGAATCAGGTTTCTCCCAGATAAAAGTGCTGGCAGAAGTCATTGTTCCTTTTCTGAGCCTTCCCCGTTCAGAGCCGGCAGGTAGATTCCATATCTGAGTCTCCATCAACCTGACTCACACTGTTCAGTATGCCCTGATGATTCCCTCATACTCCACCCTACCCAATTTGCAGGCCCACCCAAGCTGTTTCCAGGGGCTTTTCTATGCAAATGGCCTGTCTTGGCTCAAGCTTCAGACTTTCCTAAAATCTCTCAAACAAGCAACACCTGCTCTCATACCTCTCACTAAGCAGCCCAAGACCCAGCAGTAGCAGTAGCCAGCCTTGTTTTGTGGCTTGGCCTCTCCTGGGCACCTCCAAGCCCAGAACAAGTAGTAGCCATCTGCAGATCACCTTGTAGCTCAAGCCCAGTGGCTCCAGGCAGAACACAGATAGCAGCTGACCTTGGCCTGCACCTCCCAGGAGTCTCCAGAGCCAGTACACCTAGTGGACAGCTTCAGACCACATCAAAGCACCATTCAACCATCTCCAAAAGTGACACACTCAAGGGGTGGACTCAGCAGGCACCAGAGCCCTGCTGAAGAAAGGGGTGTCCTGTTCTGTGGGGTGAGCCCCCCTGCACAGCTGATCCTCCACAGTGATCACAACCAATCCTTGTAGCCAATTGGCCTGGGGGTAAATCCCCCTCATTAATGTGCCAACAGCAATAAAGACTCAACTACACAGTCCACATGGTGGTGAGGGCATACCTGGAGTGCTCAGCTTAGGCAAATGGAGGCTGTGCCACTGGACCCTACAGGACACCTACTACATTAAGCCACTCTACCAAGCCCAGGAGACATAGAAGCTCTACCTCATACATAGAAACAAATACCTGGAAGCTGCTAAAATGAGGAGGTAAAGAAACAGGTCCCAAATGAAAGAACAGAACAAAACCCCGGAAAAAGCACTAAATAAAATTCAGACAAAAAATCTACTAGATGCAGAGCTCAAAACACTGGTTATAAGGATGCTCAAGGAACTTAGTGAAAACTTTGACAGCATTGAAAAAAAACATGGAAACCATAAAAAAGAACCAGTCAGAAATAAAGCATGCACTAACTGACAGGAATAATAATTTATAGAGATTCAACAATAGAGTAGATGAAGCCAAGAATCAAATTAACAATTTGGAATACAAGGAAGTAAAAAACATTCAATCAGAAGAGCAAAAAGAAATAAGAATCCAAAAAAATGAAGATAGCTTAAGAAACCTCTGGGACAATTCAAGCATATCAACATTTGCATCATGGGGCACCAGAAGGAAAAGGGAGAACAAGGAATTGAAAATTTATTTGAAAAAATGACAGAAAACTTTATGTTGTGATGAAGAAAATAGACATACAAGTCCAGGAAGCTCAGAGAGTCCTAAACAAAATGAACCCAAAGAGGACCACACCAAGACACATCATAATTAAAATGCAAAAGGTGAGCTTCTGGTCAAGATGGCAATGTAGATAGACATGGCTCACCTCTTCACACAACCACATCAAAATTCCAGCTAAAATATTGAACAACTATCACTCAGGAACATCAGAAATCAAGTTGACTGGAAGTCTGACAACTATGGAATTGAAGAAACCACATCCGCCCAGACTGGTAGAAGGGACAGGGACACGGAACAGGTTGGGCCCACACTCACATGGATAAAAATTCGGGAAGGATATCTCAGGAGTGAGGAGTCCCAGGCCCATACCAGGCCCCTCAGCCCGGGATTCCAGTGCCAGGAACATCGGTCCCCACAACTTCTGGCTGTGAAAACCAGTGGGGATTGAGTTGGTGGAAGAGGCTGCTGGAGCCCTAAGCAGTTCTTCTAGGGGAACCCACCCATGGACTGACCTACTCAGACTAGCTCCCTCTGAACTCCAGCACCAATATGGCAACTTGAAGGGCACCAGTGGTACACAGGGCGAGACTGAAGTGTCTGGCATTGGGGTGAGCAGAGGCCATTGTCCCTTCACTGAGCCCCCCACAGAGCCAGTAGGCTGGTACCATATCTGAAACTCCATCAACCTGCCTAACACTGTGTGACCCACCTTGAAGATCCACAGAGGCTCTACCTCACCCAACCTATGGGACCACCCAAGCTGCTTTTCCATAAGAATAGCTGATCTTTGCTCCTAAATCCTATCAAACAAGCAACAGCTGGTTTCATTAAGCCCTAGCCACAACCAGATTAGAGTCACAGCTTGGCTTCACCTGGGAATCTCCAAGCCACCTCAAATTGCTTTACAGCTCAGGCAGGGTGCCCTGGGCAAAACAGAGGTAGGGGCTGACCTTGGTCTGCACCCCCCAGGAATCCCAGAGCCAACACACCCAGTGGACAGCTATAGACCACAGCAGAGCACCACCACCCTGCCCCTGCACAGCTGATCCTCCACAGAGGGCCAAGGTTGGTGGTTAAGTGGTCACAGCCAGTCGTTGCAGCTGGTTGGCCTGGGTAAATCCCCTTGATCTGCCAACAACAACCAAGGCTCAACTACGAGAGGAGGGTGTACTCATCCCACACAAAGGGTGCACCTCGAGTACCCAGGCTGGGTGATAGGGGAGGCTGTGCCATGGGACTCTACAGGACAACTATTACATTAAGCCATACTACCAAGACATGGAGTCAAAGCAGCTCTACCTAACACATAGAAACAAACACAGGGAGGCTGCCAAAATTAGGAGACAAAGAAACATAGCCCAAACAAAAGAACAGATCAAAACTCCAGAGAAAGCACTAAACAAAATGGAGATAAGCAACCTATCGGGTGTAGTTCAAAACACTGTTTATAAGGATGCTCAAGGAACTTAGTGAGGCCTCAGCAGCATAAAAAGACCCAGACAGAAATGAAGGATACACTAATTGAAATAAAGAACAATTTACAGGGAAACAACAGTAGAATGGATGAAACCAAGAATCAAATCAATGATTTGGAACATAAGGAAGGAAAAAACAACCATGTAGAACAAGGAGAAAAAAAGAATCCAAAAAAATGAGGATAGTATAAGCAACCTCTGAGACAACTTTAAGAGATCCAACATTAACATCATAGGGGTGCCAGAAGGAGAAGAGAAAGAGCAAGAAATTGGGCATCTATCTGAAAAAATCGTGAAAGAAAACTTCCCTAATTTGGTGAGGGAAATAGACATGCAAGTCTGGGAAGCACAGAGAGTTCCAATTATGATGGATGCAAAGAGGCCCACTCCAAGGCACATCATTATTAAAAGATCAAAGGTTAAAGATAGAGACTCTTAAAAGCAAGAGAAAAGAAGTCAGTTACTGGAAGGTTGCCAGATTGGAGCGGAGAGGGGAGCTGTGTCAAGAGGTTAGGGTATTAAGAAGTACAAATAGGTAGTTACGGAATAGTCATGGGGATGTAAAGTACAGAATAGGAAATGGAGTAGCTTAAGAATTTATACGCATGGCCCATGGACATGAACAACGGTGGGGGGATTGCCTGAGGGAGTGGGGGGCACTGGGTGGAGGGGGGCAAAGAGGGAAAAGTCAGGACAACTGTAATACCATAATCAATAAAATATAATTTTTAAAAAAGAAAAAATGCAAAATGTTAGCGGGTTGGGGGTAAGTGGAAGAAGTTAAAGGGGGGACAAAGGATGATAGAGGGGGCTTCACTTCAGGTGGTGAACACATAATATGATAAACAGATAATGTCTTATAGAACTGAATATCTGAAATCTATATCATTTCATTAGTCAATGTCATCCCAATAAACTCAAGCAATCGATCAATACAAAAGGTTAAAAGGAAAGAGAGAATCTTAAAAGCAGCTCGAGAAAAGCAGTCACCTCCTAGGGAACTCCCCTTAGACCAGGGGTATCCATCCCAGGGCCCTTGAGTTGCACGCGGCCCAGGAAGGCTATTACTGGAGCCCAACACAAGCTCTTAAGTTTACTTACAACTCTTTTTTTTTTTTGCTCTTCAGTGTTTGTTAGTGTTTGTGTATTAATATGTGGCCCAAGACGACTCCTCTTCTTCCAGTGTGACCCAGAGACACCAAAAGGTTGGACACCCCTGCTTAGACTTTCAGCTGATTTCTCAACAAAAATGTTACAGGTCAGAAGGGATTGGCACAAAATATTCAAAATGATGAAAAGTAAAGACCTACAGCCAAGATTACTCTACCTAGCAAAGCTATCATTTAGAATCCAAGGGCAGATAAAGAGCTTCCCAGGCAAGGAAAAGCTAAAAGAAGTTCATCACCACCAAGCCCTTCTTATATGAAATGTTAAAGGGTCTTCTTTAAGAAGAAGAAGAAAAAGATCAAAAATATGAAAAATAAAATGGCAATAAATACATACCTATGAACAATTAAATATAGAAAACAAAATAAATGAACAAGCAGATCAGAAACAGACTCATACATACACGGAACATTTTGATGGTTGCCAGATAGGAGGTGGGTTAGGGAGACGGTGAAAAAGATGAAGGGCTTAAGAAGTGCAAATTGGTTGTTACAGAACAGTCACGGGGATGTAAAGTACAGCACGGGGAATGTAGCCAACAACATTCTAATAACTATGTGTGGTGTCACATGGGTATGAGATTATCAAGAGAATCACTTAGTAAGTTATATAATATCTAATCACTGAGGTGTGCACCTGAAACTAATGGAATATGTCAACTGTAATTGAAAAAATAAAAAAATGATTTTAAAAAAAGCAACATTCATTATCTCATAGTTTCTGGGCACCAGGAATCGGGAAGTACCTTAGCTCAATCCTCAGGCTCAGAGCAACACAGGGCGTTGCAATCAGGAGGGGTGGGATCCTCTTGCAAGTTCACTCTCATGGCTGCTGGTAGGCCACAGAAGATCCACTTCCAAGCTCATTGCTGTGGTCACTGGCAGGCCTCATGTCCTCAGTGGCCTTTGGCCAAAAATATGCTCAGAACATGGCAGCAGGCTTCCCTCAGAGCACATGCGCAAGAGAGTGAGAGAGAACCACTAAAGACAGAAGCCAGAGCCTGTTTATAACTTCATCACCGAAGTGACATCCCATTACTTTTCCTGTAGTTATTAAAAGTGATTCGCTAGGTCCAGCCCACACGCGAGGTGAGGGGGGTACACCAAGGCCTGAAAACCAGGTGGCAGGGACCACCGAGGGGGCCACCTTAGAGGCTGCCTTCCATACTTGTTGAGCTGTAATAACCTGCCTCTTTTTCTAGAACAGTTACTCTTTAAAGCTGGGATTCCTGTTTATCTACCTCTGAGTCTACAACACCTAGCTCCGTGTCTAGTGTGTGCTGGGCACTCAAGGGTGTTTTATAGAATAAACACATAAATGCATGCATGAATGAACTAATGAATGAATACACAAATAAATGAAATAAATCCTGTCTTAAACATCATTTGTACTCGTCAAGCCGGTCCTCAACAAATACTTGTTGGTCTCCGAAGCTGTCATGGCAAGAGCAGATATATCCAGATTTTCTAATAACTCAGTTAGGTTACTTAAACATAAATTTGAAATAACAGAATGCAATCATATTTTATTCTATTTAACAGGGGGCCATTACTATCCTCTCCTATTATGGTCTAGTCTGAGTTCACTAAGATATTTTCTCTTTGGGGATTAATGAGTGATAGTAAATCAATAATGCTTAAAAAACAAAGCTTTTCATTATTTTAAGCTGCTATCTGGGTGACACTAAACAGTAGAACAATGATCAGGAGTGAAGCAGTTGTGTCTAGACTTAGTTAGTTTAATGCAAGATCGATGAGAAGGGGAGCTGGAAACTCGGGAGCAGAGGTTTGAGTAGGACCAGGAGAGGCTGGTGCCTGAAGACCCAGCGCACCAGCTGGGATGAGGCCAGGGCTAGAAGTTGAGCCCCGCTGAAGCTGGCTGAAGTGTCAGCACATGCCAGTGGCGCCCCAGGATCTAGAGAAGGGCTAACAAGCACTCAACGGATGAACAGTTAGTTGCCAAAGCAAGTTCAGCCACAAAGTTCAGGAGACAGTAAGTGTTTCCACAGATAAGTTTAAAGGCAGATGCAAAGAACCTGGCAGGGGGTAAGGAAGCTTAATGTCCCGAGGCCCTGGGCTCAGAGACAGAGTGGCCCATACCCACGAAGATGGCCTGAGCAGGTATGGTCCCCCTGACCGGGATACAAGTCCAGAACATAAGGTGGGGGGTGGGGGGTGACATAACCCAATACCAGGAGCGCTTTGGTTTCAGGATTAAGCAGCGAGCCTCTCTCCAAGATTGGACTGAGTCATTGAGATGCTAAATCCTAAATGAGACCTCTTTAAATTTCCACTTCTCTGGAACTAAATTGGGCCCATAGCCTGGAGGCGGTAGGAAGGGAGAAGTAGGCTTCTAGGAGGAGATCAAAGAACCTGTACTTCCCATCCACCTGGTTCCCCACCTCTTGGAGGAGGGGTGACTCTCTACAGAGCTCAAATTCAGAGCCAGCATTTTGGGCCACAGTCCCACCGAATGGAGTTAGCAGGGGGTCAAGCAAAAATGTATGTGGCCATTTTATGGATGTTCTCTTTTCTCCTTTGAGATTAGGTAAGAGGCACTTAAAGGAAATGTCCCCAGGGGAAAAAGCTGAATCAGTGATTCAGGCCAGCTCAGCTCTAAGCATTAAGGTAAACCCTCCCTCAGTCCTTGTTCCACTCTTTGACCATAAAGCTTTAGACAAATCTTTCCTCCCAAAGAAACAGTAAGAGCTGAGTTTGAGGTCCAAGATTTAGGTTGGAAGAAGACGAAGCAGGCCGAACATTTTAGGCCATTGATACCAACATAGCTAAGGTGAAGGTGGCCCCTCACGGCCAAGGCTGACTGACTCGCGCACCACACTGGGTTTGGAGCCAAGGCCCCCGGCAAGGATGCGTTCTCAACCAGCCTCAGGTTGTCCTGGGTTCCTAGCCTGCGACCATCACAAAATTCTGTCTCATTCGCAGCACAATATTACCTCCAGGAGTCCCAAGACCAAACCTCATGCCCAAGAATCAAACTAGGAGACAAGAAGGGCTCTGGGGTGCCGAGCTGAGCCATCCGTTACAGCTCAGGGTGGAGACACCAGCACAGGCAGTTTATGGAGAAGACTGGTGGTATAGAAGCTGGAATGACCAGAATTTGGTGTACATAAAGCCTAAGCCTTTTAGAAGATGGCAGAAACGACATGCTGAATCCATCCTGAGGGACCTACTTCCGAAGAGTTAATTAGGATAAATCGTTCGAGCGCGGCTATTTATTTATTTATTTATTTAACAACTCACTATTGACGCCTGCCTGCGATGTGGCAGGCACAGCGATGTGGCAGGCACAGCGGGGAATACAGACATGCCGAAGGTGTGCTCTCTGGTCTCAAAGGAGCTTGTAATCTAGGGAGGGAGATGGATGCCTACACAGTTAACACGAGGGAGGAAGGCAACAGGGGAGGGGCGAGCGTGCAACTAATCAGCCTCCTGATTCAAATTTAGTAAATTTCGTGTTACATGTATTTTACCACAATTTTAAAAATTGAAAAAAATATTCTTGAATTGATTAATATTTACCAAGCACTATGGTATATGCTAGCCCACATAAAAATACAAATGATACAGAATCCCTGCCCTTAAGAAGCTCACAGCCTGAAGGAGCAAGGCAAGAATTAGGTAAATCTCCACTCAGACGTCACCTCTCCCAGGAAGTCTTCCCTGATCTTCCCACCCTGAGTTAAGTCAGCTTCAGGTTCTCTCTCAACAGTCTGTGCTGGTTTGTTTCATAAGTATCTTCATTTATTCAGCAAACATTTTTTAAGCTAGGTGTTAGGAAGTATAAAACCAAATGAGGCTTTCAATGTAAAGGAAGAAACAAACATACAGGTGAATAAGTGTACAAAAAAAAAAAAAAAAGCACTATACCTCTTTAACCTATAGACTGAGCTCCTAAAAGTTCTGTTCAGTAAAGGATGGATGGATGAATAAATGAGTGTTTATGGTACAGAGGAGCGTATCACAAACTATGTACCTGTGAATATGAACAGGGGTCATTTAAACTGGGTTTCCATAAAGGAACAGGAGTCTGCATAGAGAAAGAGAGGAAAGGCACCTCAGACAAGGGCGTGGATATGGGGAAAATCCTGCAAGTCTGGGCAGCAGCAGAGGGTTAGGTCATTCTGAGGAGTCTGCAGTCTGTTGTGATTGTCACTGGAGGCTGTGAGGGCTTTGGAAGCAGAAGAACGTGGCCTAACGCTTTCCTTCAGCTCTCTGGCTCCGCCAAGGGTTGGAGGAAGAGAGACTGAGTCTGATGAGGATGGCACAGGACCAGGTAGGAGTTCTCTTTACTTATGTGGGAGAAAGATAAATAGAGAAAGGTGGCTGAAATTAATAAACGTTTAGGAAGTAAACATTATTCTTGCAGACAGATTTGGCAACAAATTGGACTGGAAGGTTTATTCATTTGTTCGACAAATATTTATGGTACATCAGCTCTGTAGCGATGTTATTCCAGGCGCCAGATCAGAAAGCTAATGTCTTACTCCTGCGAAAGTTTTGTTAGGGTGGGGTGGAAAGAGAACAATAAAATAAAGAAGCAAACAGAAGCTAACAGGACAAAGATATATCAGTTTGGGTAAACTGCTTAATTTTTCCATGCCTCAGTTTCCTCATCTGCAAAATGAGGATATTAATAGCATCTGCCTCACTGGGTGGTTGTGAGGATGTAATGAATGAATATATACAAAGAGCACAGAATGGTGCCTGGCCCACGGTAAGTACTGTGTGATTCATAGTTATTATAATTTTAAAAATAACGCAGGGTAATGCATTAGAGAGGGACTTTGGTGGCAAAGCTAAGGAAAGATAACTTTGGTTCGCAGGTTAAGGAAGCCTTTTCTGTTTACTTGCTATTCTGTAGAGACCTAAAAGATGGATGAAGGGTCCCAAATTGCCAAGTTCTGTGGAAGAGCCTCAAGACAGATGGAAAGATCCTGAGGCTGGAATTAGCTGCGGGCATCCAAGAAACAGGGAGAAGCCAGCGTGGCCAGAGCACAGTGAACCAAGAGCAGGAGTGAGGAATAAAGTTGAGGAGGTCAGCAGGGGCCGGATCAGGAAGAGCTGGAAGGTCATGGGCCTTATTTCAGTAGCAATGGGAGGGAAGCCATCAGGCGGTTTTACAAGGAGAGTGATACCCACTGAGTCCTACTTTTAAAACGTCTCTCTGTTGCTTGTACTAAAGGTGGTGAAATATGGCTACTATTTCCTCCAATCCCCGCGTGCACATCCCCTTGCTGTGTGATCGTGTCACGCCCCCATCAAGAGGGAGCAATCTCTTTCTTCACCCGCTTGAACCCGAGCGTGTCTCCTGACCTCCTCTGATCAATGGAATGCAGTGGAAGTGATATTCGGAAGTTCTGAAGCTACACCTCAGCAACAGCTCTGTACGGCTTCCACTCTTACCCTCCTGCTACTTTGTGCGGGAATCATTATTTATTAATTTTCTGTATTTCATGATGTTTGTGCATCACTGTGGGGCTTTGCAGGCTGAGAAGAGATGGCCTCCCCCAGCCCCAGGGCTAGCTAATTCCTAGAGATGGTACACAACTTGTCTGGTGAGCCTGCCCTACGTAGGCAAACCAATCAATCCTGCACCCTTACCCCAACCACCTCTTTCATCTAACTCCCCACACCAGGCCAATCTTTCCCCTGCCCGAAATTAACCAGTGCCAAGTACCAGACAACTGGGACAGTCCCTGTGCCTCAAAGCCTGTCAGGATTATTCAGACTAGCCCGTCCTAAACTGTTTACCTGCCCTGCCTTGTTTCAAAGGCCTATGTCTTCCCCTCACTTCTTTCTGCCTCCCGTCTGACACCGGTGCTCGAGCAGGGCCCTGTACCACGTGTTAGGGCTCTCGTTTCCAGAGGAACTGTGAGTACCATTCCATTTTTCTTTCCATGTCGCCACCTAGTCACCTGTATAAATTAAGACCTGGGCACAAATCACCCTGCCACGTGACGAAACACAAGCTAACATGCTGGAGAATGAGACCAAGTTAGAGCAGAGACAAGCTGTCCCAGCTGAGGGTTCCTGGACCAGCCAGCCCCAGGTGAGCTGTCAGCTGACTGCACGTAGCAGAACGAGTGACCTACGGTGAGCCCAGCAGAAAAACCACCCAGGTGAGCCTGGCCCAAATTGCTGACGGACAGAATGGTGAGCAAACAAAACTGTTACTATTTTATGCTACTTAGGGTGGGGGTGACTTGCTCTACAGCAACAGATAACTGATACCCTCCACTGTGCACAAAGGACCCTGGGAATAAGTGTGAAAACCAATGTTAGGAGACATTGGTCCGGGTAAGAACTGACATGACCCAGAGAGGAACTAACTTGACGTAAAATGGTAGCAGCGGAGATGGGAGGAGTGGCCAGCATAGAGATTTGGTCTGGAGGCCAGTGACGACGCTTGCTGGCTCCATGTGGCTGTGAGAAGAGGAGAGGACTCAAGAGAGATGCCACATTTTTAGCCCCAGTAGCCTGGCAGACAGCGGTGTCATTTACCGAGATGTGAAAAGCTTGGGGAGGAGAGGATTTGAATTAGGTGTGGCAGGAGATCAGAAGTTCCCTTTTGGGTGGCTTTAGGTAGAAATGTATACTAGATATCCAAGTGAAAGTGTTGCGTTCCAAGTTGGACATACACAGTGGAACTCAAAGGAGAGGTCTAGGCTGGAGACACAAACATGTGAGTCATTCAGCTTATGGAAAGAATTTAAAACCATGGTGTAAGAAATGTAGAAAGAGGGAAAAAAGGAGGGCACAGAGTCCCTAGGGTTTCGATGCTGAGTCAAGGAGGAGAGAACAAGGCAGACTGAGAAGGAGCAGTGGGAGCAGGAGGAGGAGAGCTGGCCAGCGTGAGCGGATCAGTGTTTCAAGGAGAAAGGGGTCGATGGTGTCTGTACTGCTGAGGCTGGGTAAGATGAGAAAAGAGGAAGAACCATTGGGCAACCCATGGGTTGTTGACCACCATAAGGGCAATTTCAGTGGCATGGCGAGGACAGGAGCCAAGTTCAAGTATGTGGAGGAGAGAAGGGTAGGGGTGGGGTGGAAGTGAAGGCAATGGATCCGTCAACCCCTTTGAGAAGTTCTGCTGTGAAGGATGGTAGAAAAATGAGCAACACAGGGATGGGATGTGGGCTCCAGGGAAGGCACTTGGAGCTTTTGTTTTACTTTCTTATGAAATGTTGCAGACATTCAACAGAATAACTATAGCATATATATGCTGTTTGAAGGCAATTTTTCTTTCTTTCTTTTTTTTTTAGATGAGTGGTACTACAGCATTTTGCATGCTAATGGGAATGATCCAATTGAGAGCAGAGAAACTGATGATGCAGGAAAGAGTGGATATTTACAAGAACAAAGTCCTTGAGAAGGTGAGAAAGAATGGGATCCAGGGCAGAGTGGAGGGGTTGGCCTCTGTTAAGAGTAGGGACACGTATTCCATTGCAATAGGAGGAGGTTTGTCAATTTAGTGATGGGAAGACACAGAAGTTCTTGTCTGATTGCTTCCATGTCTCAATGAAGTATAAGGCAAGGTCACGAGCCGGCAGTGAGGAAGGGAGGGGGGAATTGGGGACTGGAACAGAGAGAAGCTGCTGTCTCAGAGTGGGAAAGGGAGGACAGGGAGGAAGTGTAGTGGCATGACTGGGCAGTGTTGAATTCCCATCTGAGGTTTGTGGTCATGAGTCAGCAGGGTTAAAAGGGTTTCTTCAGCAAAGCTCAGAGGAGTAGGTGTCAATTCTGGGAGGACCTTTGAACAGGGTTAGCCAGAATGGGGGTTTTGCCAGGATAGAGGTTTTGCTAGGAAGGCAGTTAAGGACATTTATAAGGAAACAATTATAATACATCCTGGGCAGGCCAAAGAGAGGTGCGAGGGAGACGGAGAGTGACACCCAGTTTCTGCAATGCACCTACAAGTTGGTACCTTTTGCCAAAATGCCATTCTCATCTAGAGGGAAGCCAGGTTTGGGGACAGGAAGACCCTGAGTGGAGATGCTGATGGTTGTGTCTATGAGGAGTCTGGTGGACAGGATGCCACCTCCCCCTCACTGGCCCCTCTCTCTTGCCACTGGCCCCCAGCTGGGAAGGTGAAAACAACCTCAGGGGCCCCAGTGCCCCCTGCCCTGCAGAGCCCGCTGCAGCCTCTCTCCTTCTTTAGGAGACTGTCAGGGGCTGTTTGCTGGTCTTTTCAGTTTAATACATTTTAATCAGAAAATTAATCAGGAAACACCAGTTCAGCAGATAATTGAACAATGAGGAGACACGATAATTGCTGTTTAGTCTAATTAACTTTGTTAAGTCTTTATTGGTAACAGAGACTTCCTGAATGAAACTTATTAAATGTCCTTCCCTGGAAAACTCAATTCCCACTCAAAGGAAAAGTTGTAGGTTCCATCTTTGTGTTATGAGACACCTAAAGAAATGTAGAAAGAGGAAAAAAAGGGGGCACAGAGTCCCTAGGGTGTTCGATGCTGAGTTGAGGAGGAGAGAACAAGGCAGATTGAGAAGGAGCAGTGTGGGAAGGAGGAGAGCTGGCCAGCGTGAGCAGACCAAGTGTTTCAAGGAGAAAGGGGTCAGCGGTGTCTGTACTGCTGAGGCTGGGTAAGATGAGAAAAGAAGAACCATGGGGCAACATGTGGGCTTCTGACCACCATAAAGACAATTTCAGTGGCATGGCGAGGACAGAAGCCAAGTTCAAGAACATGGAGGACGTCAGCCCCGCAGCAGTCTGGTGGGCAGAAGAGACCCATCAGTCTCTCCATGGGCTCTGCTCAGTTTCCCTCTCCCTGGAATCCAAACAGCCCAGCTCTGAGAGATGGTCAGGGTTTGCTGCCTCTGCCAGTTTTGAGAACCTCTGCTCTAGGCCACCTGGCTTTCTCCAAACCATGTGACTTGCAGCCCATTAGTCCTGTTCTTTTTTGCTTTGGGGATCTTCTTGAATAGAACCACACGGCATCATGGGGAGAGCACCGAGCCCCACCAGGAGCAAAGACCTCCTATGCAAATCGCCTCCCGATATGGGCTGGCATTCATTATGCACCAACAGGCAGTTGGCTCCACATTATGCGAATGCAGGCTGTTGACCTGGATTTTCCAAACGAAGTGCTGCTTGATCCATACCAAAGGAGATGGTGCCTCCAGGGCTCCAAAGGTGCGCGAGGTGGTTGGTTCATGCACTAAATGTTCTTCTCCTTCGAGTCTCTTCTCACTCTTTCCTCTGCAGTCGTTTCTTATTTGGGTCCTCTCAGAGGGGACTTGCTTCTAATCTGCTGCCTCACCACACACAGCAAGTTCCTACCCTGAGTGCAGCTCCCGCTACCCCCAGGGAGAGCGATCCTGGTACCGGCAACCAGCAGACACAGCTGGGGCACCTAGCGTGTGGAAGCCCTGGAGATTTTACTGAATGGCCCACCATGGGAACTAGAAAGTAGGTGTTACCTGCAAACTCAAAAGGGGACATTCCGAGTATGTGTGGATGAGAAGAGAAAGCCTTCCTCTCCCAATGCAACTCTGCACCATCATCTTCAGTTTCACCTCCATGACAAGAATTCCCAAGGTGCCCCCTGCCATCGTGTCCATGACCCCTACATCAGGGATGCTTGCCCTGGGAGGCCCCACCCCTCTCCTCCTCGTAAACTCTTGGCACCTGAGACCTTCAGCACCCATTCATAAGTACCAAAGGGTTTTGGGTTGTTCCTGACAGTCTTCCACATGTGGTATTATCTTAGTGCTCCCTGCCATGTTCAACATCAATCGGCCAAAGAGATACCAAATTTGCTTACACAGGTCCTGCACGTCAGCCAGGGAAAAGGTGAGACTGAAATATTCCAAGACAAAAGGAAGTACAGATCATTACCAGATGGCTTGGTTTCTGGGTTTTGTTTTGGTTTTTTTGGAGATTTTATTTATTTACTTATTTTTAGAGAGAGGGGAAGGGAGGGAGAAAGAGAGGGAGAGAAATATCAATGTGTGGCTGCCTCCCACACAGCCCCAACCGGGGACCTGGCCCGCAACCCAGGCATGTGCCCTGACTGGGAATCGAACTGGCAATGCTTTGGTTTGCAGGCCAGTGCTCAGTCCACTGAGCCACACCAGCCAGGGCCAGATGGTTTTGTTTAACAGGCAAAGAAAGGAAGAGTGGCAGGCGATTCTTTTGCCTAATCCAAGAGAGCAACCCCCAACTGCTGGAAATTAACGTCTCAACCTTCCCTCTGGCTCCTCCTGTATTTCCCAAGGTCCATTTCGGATGGAGCAAGCTGCTGCCATCGGCTCCAGTGAGGTCATGAGGCTTCTGAGCCCAGCTGACCTCTCCTGATGCCACCAGGTGTTTACCCCTGATGCCCTCACTCAAGATTCAGCTGGCCCTTCTGTACCATGGGTCATCTCCTCCCCCAACCAACCAGCCCCGACTGCCTATATCACTGAAACCAACAGACTAGAACTTTAGCAAGACTTTACTGAAGATGTAGGGGTACTGGAAAGGAAGTACAGCATAAAGCATAATTTAGAGCTACTAGGAGTGGGCAACGTCCAGGCCCAAACCTGATTTCAAAGCCCGGATTTCAAAGCCTCTTACTGGACTGGCTCCCTGCCTGCCTGCCAGCCGCCTTCCCTCTCCAAGCCCAGGTCTGCCTCCCAAGTCCTCAGATCCTGACTCTGAACAGTCAGCAGTTGGGACACCACTGAAACTGACCCCCACCACCCACAGGCATGAGGTCTGGCATCAGGTCCCCAACAAGACAAGCCCACAAGAGTCTCACAGCACATTTCCCAAAGTCTGCATTTTGGGAGGGTGGCTCAGTTGTGTGGCTGAGGTCCGCCCAGCCCCTTCCCACACTCTTCCCCCAGCGGGGACATGAAGATCAGGCTGCATGTCCCTTCTGGGTTCTCTGCCTTCCCAGCTCCACCTTTCCTTCCTACAGCAGGCTGGAGGGAAAATCTCACTATCTTAGTAAAAATGCTACAATTTACCAGTGTGGCCATCTGGTCACGATGAGAAAGGAAACATTTCTCTAAAGGCGTGTGCAGAGGCCAGGCTCCGCAGCGTAACCTCCTGGTTCACATTGCTAAGCGGTGCACCTAACATCTCAATCTGAAGCAATTGCGCTCAGGTCTTCTCCGAGCTTCTCATTTGCATAACCACAAGGGCCCACTCGAGGTGCAGAAAAGAATGAAGGGACAGTCTGCCCAAGATAAATTCCAGTCTCCACTCTTAAAGATAGAAACTGTGTATAATTTTTAAAATAAGTTTGTCAGCTTCAAAAAGTGTAAGGCAACATGTACCGGGTGCCCCATTATGTAAGGAATGGAAGGAGGAGGATAAATTTAAAGACAAGGATGATTTTTTTTTTCTCTCTAGAGACACTAATGCCCAGCTCAAGACTCTTTGCACACATAATAGGTTCTCCATAAATAATTGTTAAATGAGATGGTGCAGACAGGGGCAGGTATGAGATGCAGGTCTGGGGCAACCTGGAAATAAAAACCTGAGAGAAACCACACACCTGTCTGTGGAAACCAGAAGTAGCCATAGGAGGTCTTGTCAGGCAGGAAGGTGCTATAGGTTTAGAGAGGCCAAGTTCCCCCATCCAGACTGAGCACTCGGACCTTTGGCCCTGATTATACCCTCAGCTAAGAGCACATGGTGTCTATGGAGTTTGGCTGTGGGTTGTACAATAGTGGCACTAATGGTCATGTAATAATAATATTAATGGCCAGTACAACAACATATGTATCAGCTCATTGTAGTTTGCCAATTCTTGAGCTAGGAAGTAATTAAATATAAGGGTCTAAATTCTTCCCAATTACACACATCCTTCTCTAGAAGCTGAGGTGAGTGAGTCCCAGAGAATAGACCATCAAAGATGCTAAGAGGCAGGCTTCATTTATCAGCCCGGACCTTAGGCTCAGACCAGTGCCCTGGACCTGTGGTCCACACACCCAGTAATCCCCACCTTTGTCACACCATTTGCCAGTGATCCTTTCCTATCTTGGGGATGGCAATTGAATCCACTAATCAGGAAGGATAGGAAATGGAGGTTGTAGTGGGAATGAAGAGGGTAGGGGGCATTACAGAACAGGCTAAAACAGATCATGAAATGGGGCTGGAGATTAGGGATTATGGCCATGACAGTGATGAAGAGGCTTACTCTGCACCCGGTAGTAAGTGTTTTGCATGCAATATCTCTGTTATGAGTTGAACTGTGTGCCTCCCCCCACCCATGAAATTCATAAGTTGAAGTCCTAACCCACAGTACCTCAGAAGGTGACCTTATTTGGAAATAGAGTCTTTACAGGGGTAATCAAGTTAAAATGAGGTCATTAGGATGGGCCCGATCCAATATGACTGTTGTCCTTATAAAACGAGGTTTGTGGAGACAGACATGCACACAGGGAGAATACCACATGGCCGTCTACAAGCCAAGGAGAGGGGCCTGGAACAGACCCTTCCATCAGAATGAACCGACCCTGCCAACAGGATTTCCAGGCTCCAGAATTGTGAGACAATAAATTTCTCTTGTTTAAGCTGCCCAGTCTGTGGTAGTTTGTAATGGCAGCCCCAGCAAACAAATACAATCTCATCAAGCCACTGCTACCATTCTGGGAGGTCAGCCCACTTTACATAAAATGAACTTTACTAGGGTTGAGTAGCTTGCCTATAATCACAGAGAGAGGAAGAAAGGAGGTTGGAATGTGCCAGACTCCAAAGAGAGAAAGCTTCCAAACAGAATATTCCACCCCTGAATATGCCTCTTCGGGCTGAAGGCAAATGAGAAGAAGCAGATACAAGAAAAGCTCTCTGTCCTCCTAATTTGCCTAAAACAGAACATGAAATTATAAAAGTGTCCCTCTCCCCCTCTGTGCCAGCAAGGACAAAGGTTAATCCCCAGAGACAACTCTAGGCCCTTATCAGTGAAGAAGGCACAAGCCTAAATAGCACAACAAACCTTTTTTTTTTTTTTTTACTGTGCTTTTCCTGGTCACCCCCAACCCCCAACAGTGGCCTCCCCAACAAATTTCTTTCAGAGCTGAAGATGGCATTTAAGCTTGAGTTCTTAGCCACCTCTCTGAGTTCCTCATTTTTCCCTGGGTATCTCCCATGTAGACATGAGGTATACATGTTAATAAACTTCTGTTTTTCTCTTGTTAATCTATGTTTTATTACAGGAATCTCAGCCAAAAACTCAGAAGAGTAGAGGTAAAATTTTCTTTCCTCCCCTACTCATATTTTAACCATTAATTTAAACCACATTGCATGGGGTGGGCAAGAAGGTTGAATGGGTCTTACCATTTTTCATACATATCTGCTACCTGCACCCCACCCATAAAGGACAAGCCCTGACCTTTCACACCTCTTGAAGGCTCCACTCTTACCCTCACCCCTACCATAACTACCCATGCTCTTTCTCTGGAGAAGGCTTGGCTCTGAAAATCAGAATTAGTTCCAGAAGTCGGGAGCTTGGTAACTGTGCGTTGTGTTCTCTCCCCTCTAGCACTAAGGCACCAGTGGGGCTGTCAGCTTACCTAGAGCAGAGTCCATCTGGTCCCCACGGATACCCTGCCCCTCACCCAGCAGGAACTGTGGTTGGCCTGTCTCTTCTCGTTAGGCCTGAGGGGATAGGAGGCAGCTTGGTCAGCAGTTTGATAAGGCATTTTCTGCCTGGAGGCCAAGGCTCTGCTGTGGAGATGCTATGGCTGCCAGCCCTGAGTCACCTTGTCTGCTGCAGAGCTTCAGCACCCCCTGGCTAATTATCCCAGAACCAGCGTTGTCCAGAGGCCTTCTGCACAGGGACGTCCACGAGCTTGGCCTCTCACGAACAGAAGGGCCTGCTGAGACTGTTTTAAGAAAGCGGACTTGTCAGAATCCAAGAGGTAATTAGTATTTAAGAAGCATAAGCTGGCAAAGTTAAAAGCTAAGAAATAAACATACACACAGACTCTCACGTACAATTTCAAATGTTTCTTAAAGACTAAACCAGAGACATGGCTCTGTCTGAAAAGTCATTAAAGTAAGGTAGGATTTCACACCGAAGGAGACAAGGGTTCTCTCAGACATTGCTGCCTGGGACAAGCAGTCGGGCTGGGCACCTTTAGTTTGTAGGGCTCTCATCTTCCCCTAAACCCCATTCTCCCTGCACCTTCTTTGTCTCTGCCCGTGGCTCCACCGTCCTGCCATACAACTGACTTCCTCAGAATCCCTCACCCCACTGTCCTCTTACACCCCACATTCCAGGGATTCATCCTTGGCATGCAGCTCATATCCAGGCCTCTGCTCTCGCTCCAGCCTCTTCCTGGACCTGGACCACTGTGACCCCTTTCTAGTCAGTCCACCACTCATATCTATCCTCCCTAAAGGGTCTGATCATGTCATCTTCCTATTTCAAATCCTTTCATGGTGTTCCACCACCAAAAACTCCACGACACTCGTCCTTGTTCTTCAGCACTGAGTTTGAACTGCAGCTCTTCCTAGCATCCATGTGGCCTTGGATAAATTACTTAATCTCTCCAAACTCAGTTTCCTTATCTGTAAAATAAGGATAAT
The DNA here is from genome assembly GCA_004026545.1 of Mormoops blainvillei. Classification (NCBI taxonomy): domain Eukaryota; kingdom Metazoa; phylum Chordata; class Mammalia; order Chiroptera; family Mormoopidae; genus Mormoops; species Mormoops blainvillei. The sequence continues at coordinate 14,182 of PVJD01012655.1, read as the reverse complement.
CTTACTTACTCAAAGGACCATTGTGAGTCATTAAAGTGATCAGCACCTTGAAGATGTTAATGATTCAATAAAGTGTGGCTTCTATGAATACTAATCCAAGAATGAGACAGGGTTTGTCCAAGGTTACCTGGTAGACTAGTAGCAAGTCCAGATCTTCCGATATCCACGGCACCCCAGAACTCTGCATACTATGCACTCAATAACTATTTGTTGAATGAACGAATGTCAGTCAATCAATCAATCCAGCCTCCTGTGTTACCCCTCTAGGAATTACATCCCATGAGTCTATTAAAATACACTCAAGGCAAAGGTAAAGAAACCCAACTTCCTGTTTTCACTTACGCTAAACTTTCTGAAGACTCAACGACCCCCTCCCCAGTGCTCACACCTGGGATTGTGTGAACAGGGCCAAACTAGTTCTTTCCAGAGCTCCTAGGCCTCCTGTCCTGCTTCAGCTGAGCTTTTCAGCACGAGAAGGTGCTGTCTCCGTTTTCCCATATGAGGGTGTCTTTCTCTGCATTGCAGTCTGGCAAAGATTTCCTGAGCTCCTATAGCTGACTCAGATGGAACATCAGGTGGCCAGACAGTTGGACCAAAACTGCCATCTGTAATAGAATAAATTCTACCTGTTGAGAGTAACACTGGGTAGAACCACTAAACCCTTGAATGTGGGTAGTATCAGGACCCAAGCTCAACTTCAAGAAGTATCAGGACTTCTTTAAGATGTGTGGGAAGTCACGAGGGAACCAGGCCTCCGCTCTGCTGCTGTGAATTAGCCTGCACTGACCACAGTCCTGCCCAAACCCACAGCCCTCTGCTGCCTGGGCTAGAAACCCAGGCATCTCCCTCGATACCTTTCTCAACTCACCCCCCACACGAAGTCCTGCCCATTCTATCCCCAGATTTGTCCATTTCCCTCCAACACAAGCCGCCCTTGTCACTCTCCCGGGCTATTGCAATAGACTCCTTCCTGGCCTCCCTGCTTCCAGTCTCACCCCTGCTACAACCAAAATAATCCTGAGAAAACGTAAATCGTACCTCCTTGTTCCCCTGCTTACAACCTTGCAAAAGCCTCTCAATGCACCTGGAAGATGGTCTAAAATCCTTAACTGGGTTGACAGTGTCTTAACCAACCATGCCTTGCCTGTGGCCTCGTCCCCCAACTTGCCTGCTTTTCGAGTGCCAGATTCCTTCCCTCCTCCGGGCCTTGGCCTGTGTTACTCCCCCTGGCTGAAACGCCTTTCTGCCTCCTCTTCACTTACTGGGTTTATTCATTGAGTGTCTATGGAGTGCCAGGCATGTGTCCGGCACTGTCCTCACAATGTTTAGAGTCTCATGGAGGAGTCATAAATTAATCCAATAACCACACAGTTATGCAGTTAAAAACTGAGATCGGTGCAGTGGAGGAGAAAGACAAGGAGACCTAACCTCACTATCTGGGAGGGCGCCCCTGAGGAAGGGACCTTTAAGCTGGAGGTTAGAAGTCGTTCTGGAACTGGCGGGATAGGAAACTGGGGCTGCGAGTTGGCCTAATCCCACTAAGTACAAAGAGTCCACCTACTGTGAGAAAAAAAGGAAGCAAACAGGTGAGAGGAAAAGGAGATCTTAAAGCTCATTGGGTCCCCGGGTCCTGGTCCCAAGCTCCTGAAGCCTCTGCCTCTTATTTTCCGAGGCATCTCCATCTTTCTTTCATAGACAGTGCTGAGTGAGCACTGACTAGCACAATGATAAGACCCTCAGAAGATCGCATGGCCTTTGAAATCAGAGACTTGGCTCAAATCTGGGACGGTCCACTCTTCCCTGTGTGTCCCTGGGCCAGTTCCTTCCCCTGTGTGACCTTCAGTCACCTTATCTGTAAAGTGGGACAATATTCCCCACTTCGAGGTTCTCGTGAGGATGAAATGAGATGGGAGGTATGTCCCTTCTATAACGAGTTACAGGAGGATTAATGGGCTTAGGCAATTTGTCAACTGAGTGGGGGTAAATGAGTGAAGTGGGGGGGGTCTCTCAGGCTCTGGGCCAGAAGCCAAACATGAAAGCTGGGTGGGCTCAAAGAAGCAAAACCAGAAAGAGCTCGAAATTTCTCCTCCTACAGCAAAGACAGCAATACCATTTAAGTTGTTGATGTATTCCATTAAAATTGTTTAACTTTCTGGCGGAGAAAAGTGTAATTGAATTTGTGGAGCACTCAATAGTAAAGAGGTTCCCAGACTCGTTTCCTCCACCCCCGCCTCCAGCTTTGAAGGAAAAACAGAGGTTGTGTTAAAAATGCCTGCTATTCGGCACTTGACCAGCCCTCCAAACAGACACACTGGACTCTGAATATAGAACTTAGGGAGTTTGGCAGGCGGAAATCAAAACGCAGCCTGTAAAATTGAGAGTGTACTGTTGGGGGCTGTGACCCAGATGGAAACGCTGAGCTTCCTAATCAAACCCTCAGCATCAAACAGCCTCACACATCCAGCCACAGGGCACAGTAGGACTGCAGGCAGAAGGTCCCTAAAGGAGACCAAGGCAGTGGCTGAACCCAGCACACTCAGCTCCTTCTATCAAACTCATTAGTCAGAATAATCACTTGTCTTCTCTGGGAGGAGAACGAAAAGGGGCAAATGGAAGCCAGGAGATGGGCACATTCCCCTAAAATCATTCACCCCATTCTCTGTCTTGTCTACCTTGGTCTTTCTTTTGGCTCTCCAAAAATGCATGTTTCTTCCCACCCCAGGGCCTTTGCACATGTTCTTTCCTTTCCTTTTCTTTGGTTTACAGTTGCTCCTCAACCTCCTGTGGAGGTCTGTCCTGAGAAACCAACCATGTAGAAAATATTATTCAGTAGAAAATACATTTAATACACCTAGTCGACTGACCATCATCACTTAGTCTAGCCTACCCTAATGTGCTCAGAACACTTGCGTTAGCCTTCAGTTGTGCAGAATCATCTAATATAATGAACACACTGGAGAGCATCCATTGCTGACCCTCGTGATCGCGTGGCCGACCCGGAGCTGCGGCTCACTGCACCCGCCCAGCGTCACAAGGGAGCACCCTACTGCGTAGGGCTGGCCCAGGAAAAGATCAAAATTCCAGAGTTGAAGTACAGTTTCTACTGAATTGGTATTGCTTTCACCCCATCACTCCAGAACCATCTGTGCTTGGAACATTCTCTTCTTCTTTTCCCTTCATCTGACCCCTTACTCATCATTCAGGTTTTAGCTTAAACATCATTTCCTAGGAAGCCCTGATCTCCCACACAAGGTCACATCCCCTTGTTATCTGCTCACCTCGCTTCTGTATTTCCTCTTTGCAGCACTTATTATGATTTTAAATACATAATGACTTGTACAATTATCTCACTAATGTCCGCTTTTGCAAGAAGACTGAGTGCACTGAGGGCAGAGGCTATGCTTGGGAGGGTGTCCACTGTATTCCTGGGGACAGTTCCAGCACCAACCCGGGGTAGGTGCTCGAAACATTGGGTTGTGTTTTTTTTACTATATATTTATTTTTCAATGATATTTTTATATTACTTTTAGTTTTGTTTGTTTTTAACAGCTTTACTGAGGAATGATTAGTATGCAAAAATTGCACATATTCAATGTATACAATTTAATGAGTTTGGACACAAATGCATGCACCCATGAAACCATCAAAACAATGTAATCAACACATCGATCACCTCCCAACATTTCCTCACACCCCTCGGGGTTTTTTTTTTTAAGGTTTATTTGTTTATTTTTGTTTTTGTTTTTGTAGTAAGAATACTTAACATGAGAACAACTTTGTAACAATATTTTTAAGTGCACAGTACAGTGTGTTAACTGCAGGCACAGTGTGGTACAGGAGAGCTCTAGAGCTTCCTCATCTCACAGAACTAGAGCTCCATCCCCACTTCCCCTTTCCCCAGCCCCTGGCAACCACCATTCTACTCTCTCTTCTTTCTGAGTCTGACTCTTTTAGGTGCTTCGTATCAGTGGAATCATGCAGTATTTGTCCTTCCGTGACGGACTGGTTCAACTCACTTAGAACAATGTCCTCCTGCTTCATCCATATTATAGAGTATTGAAGGTTTCCTTCTTTGTTAAGATTGAATAATATTCCATTTTGTGTATAAACTACATTTTCTCATTCATTCATTCATTCATTGATAACTATTTAGCTTGTTTCTGTACCGTGGCTACTGTGAGTGATGCAGCAATGAACACAGGGGCGCAGATGTCTGCTCGAGGTCCTGATTCCAATTCCTTTGCAGTGGGATTGCTAGACCATATGATAGCTTCACTTTTAATTCTTTGAGGAACCCCCATGCTGTTTTCCATAGTGACTGCACCATTTTACACTCTGTGAGTGCTCCAGATACTAATTGAAGGAAAAGCACTTTACACACATTAACTCCCTTCACATTTGTAATAACCCCGCAGTGGATAATCTTAGTGCCTTTATTCTACAAGCGGGGAAGCCAAGGCACAGAGAGGTTAGACAATTTTCTCAGAGTCACACAGCTAACGAGCGGAGCTGCGATTCCAATGCCAGTAGTCAGACTGCGGTGGTGCTCTTATTCCCCGCTGCCCTGGAGTGCCCTTTACGGAGCCGGACACGTGAGAGGCGTGTTCCTAAGAATGGAGAGGTAGGGAAGGGCCTTGATGTAGAGGGAATTCGTTGCACAAGACTGGCCAGAGAAAAGACAGAGAAGAATATTCCAGCATCCACGTGGAGGGAGTAAGCCAAGGGACAGCTATGATTTGGGGGTGAAATGAGAGGGCATAGAGAGCCCCAGTGCTCACTTCTGCCTCCAGAATCTTAATGAAACCTGATGGCCAGCTCCCATCCTGGGTGTGGCTCCCGTGGCCCCCGCTACGGGGACCTCTGCTGGGGTTGTCAGCACACCTGAGAGGCAATATCCGCCTCATTCCAGCGGTGAGAAAATATACACAAAACACTCAGCAGAGCACCTGGTATGGTAAGAGTTTGATAAATGTTTTTAAAACCTCTCAGAAGGGCCCACATGGGAGGTGCAACCCTGACCAATGCCTGATAGATGCCATGGGGTGCCTCTCCCTAGAGGGGGTCTCCCTACAGGGCTTATCTCTAATTAACTCGGCCAGTGAAGTCCTGCAGAGACGGAATGTTGCCACCCCCACGTGCCCCTACCTGCGTGGTCAACATCTGGCAGGCTCATTGTTTTAAGTGATGAGCAATTGTCATTTTGTCACCTTCATGATAAATCACTTTAAGAACTCCCTTCTCTCAACAGCATAAGTAATTACAGCCCTGGTGTCTGGGGCCCTGGCACCGATTAGGAGGGAAGCAAACTACGCTGGAGCTGATGTCAACTCATTTTTCTTTTTTGAAAGGCCTAAAGGCCACAGGGTCAGAACTCAGCAGCCTGACCCTTCCTGGGCTGGAGGATGAACCCCCCCACCAAGCACCCCTTGGCACAGCGAGAGCCGAAGCCTGGAGACAGAGCCCTTCACCATCCACCCCACAAAGCCCCCCAAACCCTTTTCCCTGGCTGTCTTTAAGACATGATTCCCAAATGGACTAGTGATTAGGAGGAAATGTATTGTATTATAATAGGGATTAATAATGAGGCTGGATAATAAGAAAGGGAAGTGCTTAGGAATATTTTCTCTATTATGTTTTCTTGGTAGATACAAAACGTATTGAGTTGGTAGAATTATTAAACACCTAGGTCAGCAAGGAGAATACATCTCAGTTGGTAAGAGCCTTGGTGATCTACAAATGACAATGAAGAAAAGACTGTATGATCCTGGCATTACTGTTACCTGAGGAGATCTTGGAATAGAGCTTGGAAGATGTTTGTGCATAGGATAGAGAACTAAAGCACATAGGGAAGGTTTGAGTGGTCTAAGGAACATGTAAAGCCCAAATGCTTAAGGTCTTGGGCATAGTACCTGCTGTCACTTCTTCTCCTACTTCCATGTTGCTACCAGCATAAAATACCCAGTGACACTCGTCATGCATTGTCATGCCTGCCCTTGGCCACAAGTTGGGGACGGTCACTCTCCTGGCAGCTGCTCTGATTCTCCTTGGGTGCAAGCTGTCGTGAGAGTCTCCTGTCTCGATTGCTCTCCTTACCCCTGTCAATAGCCAGAGAGGCTGAGCTTTCCTGAATCTGATTAGCAAACGGACCTGGGCAATAATGCCAGAAATCAAAGGCCGAATAGATGTACCTGATTAAATAAATTTGGGAAATGCTGCATAATCGCGATCCATCGTTTAACCCATTATTTCCCAAACTGCTTTGATCAAGAGACCTTATTTCTGAATATCTAATAAACAACCTGAAGAACCCTCTTTAAGGAGAAAAAAAAAGAAACCTCTTTATGAAAAAAAATGGGGTTGGGGAGAGAGAGAGGGAAGGAAGGAAGGAAGGAAGGAAGGAAGGAAGGAAGGAAGGAAGGAAGGAAAGAAAGAAAGAAAGAAAGAAAGAAAGAAAGAAAGAAAGAAAGAAAGAAAGAAAGAAAGAAAGAAAGAAAGAAAGCTAGCTCTTTGTGTTTCTTGGCATAGCTAGATGGTGACTTGAGGTAAGAGGAGAGACTGGAGCCTGACTGAACCCAGGACCTCGGTGACTTGATCAGAAAGAAGATGTGGATGCCAGCTGTGTTCCCCTGAGGCAGTGAGTTCACCTGAGACTAAGAGTAGCTCATATTTGCTGGGCACTTACTTTGAGATCCTGGCTTTCCAGGTACAGAAACTGAGGCTTAGAGGAATCAGAAGTAATGTACCCAGTGATACATAGTAAGTGGTCAAGCCAGGATTGGACCTTGTCCTAAACCCTCTGGGTTTTAACTTCCTTATTTATGATATGAGGACAATGATCGTTGTACCTACGCTTATGAAGTTGTGGTGAGGATTAAATGAGATAATAAAGAGCTTAATGCAGGGCTTAGCACAGAGTAAGCTCTTAAGAAGTGCTGTCAGTACAGCAGACCCCTGTATAAGGCTGTGCTTAACCTCTCGGGTGACAGGGAACTCATAATCTAACAAAGCCCTGATACATTGGGGCAGCTCTCGCTACTAGAATAGTCATCCGGTTACTGAACCAAAAACCTATCTCCCCTTCTCCCTAAGTCATAACTCTGGGAACAGCCCTAACCCTCCTCCCCTCTGCAACTCTGCAGAGACCAGAGACCAAGATGACACCCCTGAATCTGCTCATCTTCTTCATGCACCCCCTCTCCATTGCATTGAGTTTGGAAGACAAGGCACCTGTCATCAGGTTAAGATCCCTGAGCAGTGCTTTTTCCCTCATTACCTGCTCTGGGAAGAACCCCTGGTTTTTTTAATCTGGAATGGCCAACTCTGCCTCAGAGCACTCAGCCCATGGAAGCCGAAGTGGGAAAAGGGCATCCTGTGGATAATTGGGAAGGGGGACCCATCAAACTCACACCTACCTCAGGTCCCCCAGGAGATCCAAGAGCAGGAGGAGGGACAGGCTGGCAAGCCCACCCCATGCACTTCATTTCAGGTGGACTGAGATCCATTAACCATTGTCAAGGCCCTTGGGGGAGGGTCCAGCCTACCTGCTGGAGCTGGAACCAGTGGACCAGGGCTCAGGGAGGGTGATAGGACAAGGCACACATCCCCAGTAACATCCTGAAGGTGGGGAGTCCTTGGGAAGCACAGAGGATGGGGGCAGAGATCAGCATTATGATGGCTTAACCCTTAGGGGGCCCCTAGCAAACTGGGCCAAAGAGAGGTTAAGTCACTTGTTCAAGATCACACAGCAAAGAAGCAATGCAGCTGGGGTTTGATCCCAGGTGGTCTGGCTCCAGCACCTGTGCCTTTAACCTCTGAACTGCACTGTCTTCCCAACACTCTACCACCTGGAACAGTCCAGGGAAGAAAGGGGCCAGAAGAAGCGAGGTTAGAACTGAAACTGAAAGGGTGCAGAGAATTCAGAAAGCTGGAGACCGAGAGAAACGGCGTGGACTACGGTAACAGCACAGAGAATGGGCCGGCCACATGCAGCGGGCAGACAGGGTGAAGCTGGATGAAGCAGAGGTGCGGTAGGGTAAAGGTGAGAATCATCACCTCTCAGAGGAGACAGGACAGGGTGAAGGGCCCCTCTTCTACCTCGTCTGGCACAGCGACACAGGTGAATGAAATAAAGCCCCCACCTCAAGGCACCCACAGTCTTGTGGGCAAAGGGCCATAGCCGTACCCATCACAGTGAGATGGGCTGGAGAGGGCCCTGCCACAGGCCTTGCCAATGTGACTCCAAGAGACAGCATCTCCCCAGGAAGGGAGTGTGGCTGCAGCTCAGCTGCATCCATAAAGCAAAATCAGACTCCAGTGGGAAAGCTTCTGGAGTCCCGGTAGTGCGGAAACGGCCCCCTTCCGCCTCCATCTACCCTCGCCAAGAATTAACTCCATGACGGAGATGAAGATGCCGAAGTCCCCCATCGTCTTCCCTAACCTTGAGACAAATTAAATCAAATTCCACTGCACGGCCTGAAGGCATAAACTTCGTTTGCTGCACCAATATATTCTGCCAGGAAGGCAGGCTCCCAGGTACTAATTACTTTATTCAGCAAGTTAAACAAATGATATGATATCTAAATTCAAGGAAGAGGCACCCAAGAGTTATTGAGCACATACCACTGGGACTTGCCAATGAACAGAACAAAATGGAATTGCTAAACTAACAGCTCGTAGCATTTATCTGTGTATCCTTCAAGGTTTAGCTCAGGGCCTCTGTTCCCCTCTTCTCCAGGAAGCCCTCGCTGTTGACACTGTCTCTACGGACCTTCTCTCTCCTGAAGGCTGTGCAGCCTGGTGGTTTGGTCTTGGTTCAAGGGGGGGACGCCATGCTGGCATGTTGCTCAACATCCAAGTCACTCTAAGTTTGTCTCCTTAACTCTCAAGTGGAGATGATAATGGCTCCTACTTCCTCAGGCCCTTGCGAGGGTTTCTACGTAATCCATGCAAGGGTGTCAGCGCCTAGTAGAATCTCCATAAATGGGAACTATTTCTATTATCATCCTTCTTGGTGTTATTACTATGTCATTGTTAACAACCATTGCAGTATTGGGATTTCCAAGTGGTTCCCAACAAGTAGCAGCCGTCTTCTTGGCTTAGTCCTGAAAGAGTGTTTCAATAAAACAGATGGAGATAAAAATATTGATGGTATCACTGAAAGAGGCTGACTTAGAAATTGTAGCTTAATGTGAGAGAGGATGGGATGGAGCCTGATTCCTGGGTTTAGGGTCATGGCAAAGCTGACCAGGACAGACTTCTGTGAGGAAGCCCAGTCCATCAAGACATACAGCCAGGGAAGGGGGGGTAGGGGTGGTATACCCTGGCCAGGTGGCTAAGTTGATTGGAGCATTGTCCCATACACGAAAAGGTTGCAGGTTCAATCCCCAGTCGGGCGGCATGTATGGGAGGTAATCTATGTCTCTCTCTCTCTCTCCCTATGTCTCTCTCTCTCTCTCTCTCTCTCCCCCTTCCCCCCACCAAATCAATAAACATATCCTCAGGTGAGAATTTTTTTAAAAAAACATACAGCAGGTACAGCCCTCAGCTTCTCCTCGGGGCCAGGCTACTCCCAAGAGAGACTGGGTACCCCACAGGCACGCCCCCTTGTTCTTCCTAAATTTACCAGTTGGTAAGATAAGAGTCATCCCATCCCCCCAGGGCAGTACAAATCAGTGGGGTACAAAGGGACCCAGAGTTACACAAACCGAACTCCCTTCGCAGGAAGAACCACCCGGACGCAGGCGAAAGCCTTTCTCCGTAACACGTAGGGGACAATGGGAGGCAGTAGCTCTGGGGCAGCTTTTCAGATGGATTTGAATCCACTCCCCCTTCACTCGTGTGTTTTGTGGTTTGGAGACAGAACCTTAATCTCTTTGATTAAGGATCCAATAAATCTAACTTTAGTGGCACACAAATCATTCAAAAGCAGTCGCTTGCACTTCCCTGAGTCTGTCTGTCAGTTCTCTGTTCCCAGAATCCAGACACGTCTACGGCTCCTGAGCCTGGCGTCACCTTGGGAGCTTGGATTTCTGGCCGTCCTCCATTCATGTCCTCACTGCTGACTGCTGTCCGTTTCTAGGTCTTCTAGAGCAGAGGCCAAGCTCACGCTTACCCAAGCAGAACCAATCCAACCCACACTCACTCCCTAAATGTCCTTCGGATCCAGATTTGCCTCCATCGGAACTGCCGCTGCTCTTGATCAGACCCCAAACCCTCCCAGAGAATAGCCAAACACAACTCTCTGGGCCCCCACCCACCCTATGTCTCCGCCCCAATCTAGCTTTCGCACCGCTGGCTGCCCAGGGGTCTTCCTAAATAAAAGAACCTTATCACTGTCCAGAGTAATGGCCTATAGGAGTTCCCACCAAGGCCCTCAAGACCTGCCCCTGCCTATCTCTCAAACCCCAGGTCTTACCTCACTCCTTGTACTGGAGGAGTACTGAACTGCTGGCCTCATGATGCTCCCTCAAGACTCCCTACCTTTGCGCAGGCGGTTTCCTCTGTCTGGGATGCCTTACCTCCTCCTCCACCCTTCATCAGTCTAATTTCGAACTCCTATGCAGCCTTCCTGACTCCCCTCTGGCACACGTCCATTGGGAGGTTTTTTCTGACTCCACTCCTACAAATGGGTCTGCGTCCATCTTACTTGGTCCTCTCTCCAGCATGGTCACTTCATAAGGTAACTGATGGTTTACTTGTCTGTGTCCACCACCCAGCCGTGGGCATCTTGAGGGCAAGGATGAATCTTACTCATCTTTGGTATCAAGAGCAAACAGTGATGGCCGCTCATAATAAGAACTGACTATAGCGGCTTTAACACCCTAGAAGAATGACAAAATTCCTTTCAGAGGACATGACCTTTTATTTAGGAAAATATGTGGAAGCACTTTTTTGAAGTGAAATGTAATGTTCCCCAAGGCACGGTCTAGAAGATGAGGGAACATCAAAGAGGTAAGGGAAGGTTCAAGTTCTTCTGGACGGTCCGGGAGAGGAGGTATAGAGCTCTTAGGAAAACAAAGGGACCTGGAGAGTATGTGAAAAGGGCCACAGGAGATGGTGGACCCAGCAAGTAGGCTGAGGGCCTGAGGAGGAAAGGTGGCCAGTGGCCACATCCGGGGCAGTGTGGGACTTGGAGAAATAATATGTCTAATCTTCAAGTTTAAACTGTTTCTAGTACTGTGCTATCCTGTGCTGTAATCCCTCCTCTGCCCTCCCCCACCCATTACGCCAAACCCTCAGGAAAAGTCTCACATATGACAGCAGCCATGTGGTGATGGTGCTTTGAGAGGAATGAATGCAAATAAAGGCTGTATCCCGCATGGGACACAGAGGGACAGCTAAGGAGGGGAGCTGACAAGCGCATGACTGAGAAGCCAGGGGAAGGAAAAAGTCAGAATTAAAAGGTGAGCATGAGAACAAAAATTGCCCCAGATATTTGCAGAAAGCCTGGGGAAGGCATTGAAAAAAAGGAGAGGGCTCAAGTCATTTTTTTTCTTAATATTAAAGATTTACTGCTCTAAGCATACTCAAATGAATTGAAATGAAACTCTGGTCAGCTTGGGGACCTCTGAGACTAGCATCTGTCTTCCATTACACATGGAAGAGAAGAGGAGTGTCAAAAATGCTTAGCAAAGAGTAGTTTCCATGGTTGTAATGGAGGGCAAGAGACAGGAGACTGTCGAGAGAGCTGAGCACTGCCTGACAGGTTTTTCTTAGGAAAGCCGATGAGAACAGCAGAGGAAGCGAATCTCCAAACACCTGAGAAGAGAGAACCTTAGGGAACAGCTGGTCCTCAGATGGCAAACAGAGTTCAACCTAAGTGCCAACTCTGATCAACTGGCTGTGGCTGTCTAGAGCGCTTCCTTAGAAGGAACTCTAAGGCTCTGTCTGGAGTCAGCAAGAAAGAATTCAACGATCAATTAATGCTGTCTGCCACAGGTACAGGCAGGGGAATGGTAGCATGTGTGCCATGTATTTGCCATCCCTAACTTAACCCAACTTCTGTTTCTATAGATGACAAAAAAGAGGAACTTATCCAAGTGACATGATTAGTGGCTAGGGTCAAGTCTAGGGTGAAATACTGGGCTCTACTCTTGCACTGTGCTGACTCCCTGTACATGACACACCAGGCAGGGGAGTGGGAAGTCCCATCCTGGCTACCTACCTGGTTTCGCCAACCAGTGCAGAAACGCAGGCTGTGCCAGACGAAGGTGCAAAGGGAAATGGTATTTGGTTTATATCAGGGACAAGTTTGGGTCAAATAACCCCTTTGTTCACTTTGAGGACATACAGCTTCAGGATGCATCAGAAGAGCTACAGGTTGCGTTAACACACCAGTGTAACTAGGATCCAAGCTCAAGTTGTAGTGACAGAAATCCTCATGACCAGGAGAGAAGAAGACAGGTTGACCAGAGCTAGTGTCTTTATGGTCTTAGTCACTCATTCAACAAATGTTCTTGGTGCAGCTTTGAGCAAATATGTAACCAGGAGCTGGGGCTTCGGTTCACGTGTCATTTACATCTATAAGAGGGTGGAGACAGGCATAGAACGGCTAATTATGCAATTAATTATTCGATTATAACTGGAGATGAATGCCATAAAGAGGTACAGGGAGCTCTGACAGCAAACACACCAGAATCTGATGTCACCTGGAGAAGGAGGGAAAGGTCTCCTGAGAAAGTGACATTTGAGCTGAGACTCTAAGGTTTCAAACAGAAGTTAGTGATGGACTGGGGGTAGCAAGAGGCAGTAAGAGGAAGAAAGACAGGATGACAAAGGGTGGAGGGCAGAACAAAACTTATTTGAGAAACTGAAAGACCAAAAGGCCAGATTTCCAGTCAAGATGGCAGTGTAGGTAAATGGCGGTACTCACATCCTTCCACAACCATACCGAAAGTACAAGTAAACTACAGAGCAACCATCATTGAGAACCACCTGAAATCTAGGTGACTGTAAGTTCTACAGCTAGAGATTTAAAGAGGAAGCACACTGAGAGCAGTAGGAAGTGGGGAGGCACAGAGGACGCTGTTCACACACCCACGGGTTGCCGATAAAAACCTGAAGAGATATCTCTGCTGCGTAGTTCCCCGCTAAAGACCAAGGGGTCCCAGTCCCACACTGTACCCCCCACCCCAGGGCTCCAGTGCCAGGAAGAGACATTCCCGTTACTTCTGGATGTTAAAATGGAGATTCCGGTTGCTCTCCAGAATGGAGGCTGACCTTGGGGTTTCTAACACACCCCCTGTGGATGGTGCCCTTCGTGGGGATAATGATCTCTGGGCTGCACCTTGAACAGCAAAGGGCTAACTGACAAGTTGTGAAGGACTGGGCATTAGCGCCCGGGGCAAAATGGGAAGAAAAAGACACCCATAAGAAATCAGTTTGATGAAATGAAATCCTTTTGGATTATTTCCCACAGTGGGCCAGGCCTTTTCATGCTGGAGACATGCAAACAGGGTACAGCCTTTGTCCACGAGAGAAAGTACCCAGAACCTGGTGGGAGGGAAGAGTACCTACAAAACACCTGGGCAAGGGGTAATCGCCTCCATAAAAAGAGCCACAGCGTCTAAAAGGAGTGACTAGCGCTAATCAGGAAGATCAGGGCAGGTTCTCAGGAGAAGTGACATTTGTGGGACAAACAAGACTTCACCGGGGGGAGCTGGGCAAGGGTAAGCAAAAGAACGAAGGTAGCCCTCCACCAATTAACATATCAATAGATGAAAAAAATTTAAACAGGAAAAATCAAAATGTGAAGAGGCATGAAGACCCCAAGCACACTGACCTTAAGATTCATAAAGAGGGAGGATTAGTGGGAGGCAGGGCTAGAAAATTCACCCAATGTCAGGTTATTTGGGGCCTTAAATGCAAGGCTTTAGATAAATGTAGAAGAGAAATTTCGGGGCTCAATAGGTTTTTACTAAAACTGAAGTAGTAAAGCGTCTCCCACCCACCCCGTCACACACACACACACAGCCTGGGGCCAGCGCTGCGAGCTCAGGTTCCACGGGGTCCTTACCAGGCCTGATGAGCCCCACGCAGTTTGCAGAGGCTTGAGGCCCCAGAAGAATCAATACAGGACAGCTTTCCAGTGTCTGGGCAATAATGTTAGAAGGCAAACATCAAACACCACCAGAGAAGGCGGCGGGGACGGCATCTGGAGAGAAAAACTTTCAGGACAGAAAAG
>PVJD01012654.1:0-38498 GCA_004026545.1 Mormoops blainvillei | reverse complement strand
ATGAAATTAACTAAATATGTATGTAAGAAATTAATAAGCCTCCCTTCAAGAAGACAGAGCTTTGGGTATGAATTCCCTGTCTCCTTAACTTGCTGCAAGTAAATAAAGCTACTTTGCAACAAAAACGCCAGGTCACATCATCCTTCCCCTCAAGTGGCAAAGCCCTTGAGTTCTGTAACACTCATCCCCAACTCAGAGGCCCTTTCTCTAGGTTACTTGGCCAACGAACTTCAGTAAGGTCCAAACGAGAGGGATATGGTTTTACCAAAACCAAACACAGTATAGTTGATTTCTAGCAATTTATTTCAAAACCCATGGATTTCCTTTTCTTTTTGAGGGAGGTCTGAGTAGCAGAGAAGTGAGACTACACTGTGATTTTCAAGAACTTGACCTAAACTATTAGCCTGGGTAGTAGGGAATGCCACTGTGCATATTCAGCTAACACCTGCATTCCACCAAGGAAACACCTACCTTTCTTTCTTCTTTCTTTCTTTCCTTCGTTTTCTTTCTTCTTTCTTTCTTTCCTTCTTTTTCTTTCTTTCTTTCTTTCCTTCTTTCCTTCTTTCCTTCTTTCCTTCTTTCTTTCTTTCTTTCTTTCTTTCTTTCTTTCTTTCTTTCTTCCTTTCTTCCTTTCTTCCTTTCTTCCTTTCTTCCTTTCTTCCTTTCTTTCCTTTCTTTCCTTCCTTTCTTTCCTTTCTTTTTCTTTCTTTCTTTCCTTTTGCAGTGCCCATTGCCTATTTCATAGTCAATTTCAGATGGCACCATTAGACTTCCCACTTAGGAGACTGGGAAACTTTTGGTCCTGGCTGTCCACAGTGTGTGTTAGAAGAGCCTGCGGGGGCCTTCGTTTCAGCATCTAAGGTTATGACCTCCTAGGCTCCTTTCCAACAAGCACACATTGTGACCAGTTTCTTTGATTTTATTGGGTTGGCCAAAAAGTCTGTATGGTTTTCTGTAAAATAAAAGACACATTTTTCATTTTCACCAATAACTTTATTGATTTGGATATTTTGAGTATGTCACCTATTTTCTGCGTCATATAACTTTGATTGTTCTCAATTAATGTCTCTGTTTGCTCACTATCAACTTCTACTTGTCCACCAGGCTGTGGAGCATCATCCAGCAAGAAATCTCCAGATGAAACTTCACAAATTACTTTTGACATGCACCTTCACCGTACCCTGCACAAATCTTTCTTTTGCATTTTAGTTCTGGTTTTACCTTTCTTGAAATAATAAAGCATAATATGCCAAAAATATTTATTTTCTTCCATCTTTAATATTAAAATACTACACAAAATTCACCAATTTTGATAAATTTTTTTAATCACACTGAAATGACAACCATAACAATACAATCTAACAAAATTGTTTAGAATGAAGTTGAAGACAACTAAGTGCTACTAGAGCTATCTTACAGAAAAAAACAACAACAAATGAACTTTTCAACTAACCCTATATTTTATTTTTTTCAGTTTCTATATTGGAGATCATATGTTAGATGCTATCAGACGGAGTGAAGTACCTATGGTCCCAACTTTAACTTCAGGTGGTTCACAATCTTTCTTATGATTTTAGGAGGTAGAAAATAGTTAAAAACACAACGCAGCAACTGATACATGATCAAAGAGAAACACCAATGAGTAACTAAGATGGGCAGAGGGAACAGTTTAGAGAAGCTTCACAGAGGATATGGGTCCTAAGAATTAAAAGTAAATTGCTGGCTCTGGCCAGGTAGCTCAGTTGGTTAGAGTATTGTCCCATTACACCAAGGTTGCTGGTTTGATCACGGATCAAGGCACATACAAGAATCAACCAACAAATGCATGAATAAGTGGAATAACAGATTGATATTTCTCTGTCTTGCACAATCCCTCCCCTTCCTTTTGTCTCTCTCTCTCTCTCTCTTTCCAAAGTCAATTAAAAAAAATTTAAGGAGTCAATTACTTTAACTTGAACATTCCTTGACTCAAAGTAGTAATAATAATGAAATTTAGTTTTATAACTTTTCTCTTTATAATTCTTGTGGAAGATGATTTGCTATTTGCTTTTTTTGTTTATTTACTATTTTATAATGTGTTCATGTCCTGTATCATGTCATCTGCATTCCAAAATAATACCCTTGAGGATAAATAACTTATATATGAAATATTGTATCACTTTAAATCAATTTAAGTATATTTTATTAGTCTATATTTTTAAATATATTTTCAAAAATCACTCATAACAGTGTGAGGTTAAAAATAAATTAAATAACTAAGCAATAATAATAAAGAAACCCTGTTATCACAGCATTTGCATTTCTCAATATATAGCCATCAAAATGTAAGACATTAAGTACAAAATATCTTGTTTAATATCACATGGTATATAGCAAGATCAGGACATGAGAAACACTGGATCCAGTCCATATATGATTTGATTTTGGGCAGAGTCAGTGTGGTAAAGCAGAATCCAACAATCTGGATCTAGAACTCATCTGGTAGATTGAGGATAGATTTCCTAGTCAAGTGGAATTTCGTAACATATGCCCCAAAATGACAACACAAACAAAGTGCCCTGCCCCTGACCAGTTGTATTTCTGCTTTTATGAAGTGAGACATTCAGAGTTCAACTGAGATCAATATTTATTTTAATCATTATCTGAAATGCATAAGCCGCTCTTCAGAATGTGCCAAGGAAAGTTAATTGCCTTTTTTAACATTTGAGCTTACATCATCATAATTTTCACATAATTTTTCAGTATTATCTGGAGTAGTTGATTTTCAGCCTTTCCTTCAGAACTACATAGATTTATATAACCTAATGAATTACCGAATGTATGTATAGCTACACATATATAAATATTTAAGTTCTACATAATTTGCTATGCAATTTAAATCCAAGTACTATTTTCAAAATGTTCTAGGCTTTATTTCAAAAAGCAGGAACTCACTGGCTGGTTTGGCTCAGTGGATTGAGTGCCAACCTGTCAACCAAATGGTCGCCGGTTCGATTCCCAGTCAGGGCATGTGTCTGAGTTGCGGATCAGGCCCCCAGTAGGGGGCGTGCAAGAAGCAACCACACATTGATGTTTCTCTTCCTCTCTTTCTCCTTCCCTTCCCCTCTGTCTAAACATAAATAGCTAAAATCTTTTTTAAAAGTGTATTTAAAAAATAAATAGGAGCTGATTTTTTAGGTATTTATATCCATTTTAAACCCAAAATCACAAACTGGCATGTTATTTTCTTTGGCCTGCATAGCACTTCAATTTTTAAAATGCTTTTAATGGCATTTAGTACTCTTTTAATTGGCACATTTCTAGAAGTATGTATGATCAGACCTGATAGGGCTTTTATTGCCAGGTGGCATCAGTCTTCCAAAGATAAGTTGTGCCTGCACCTTTCCCATTGAACCACAGACAAAGTCCACAGAGCTTGCTCTATGTCCTCACCTTGCCGGCCCCTGTAGGTATCTCTCCACATGACTCACTCCTCACCCTGATGATCATAAATTTAAACATGGCAGATATATTTGGAGTATTTGATTTTTGTTAATGGTTATTGGTTTTGAAAATGACAATACTGATCGGGCTGTCATGAGAAAGTGGGTGACCGCAAAACCAAAGGTGACCTGAATACTATGTCATAATTTCTTCATCGGGCCTGCATGTGAGTACTGATGAGTACTGGTAGCCACGTCATGGAGACCTTTGCTGCTCTTTCAAATTTGTCCGCAGGATATGTAGTTTTCAACCTGGGCATAATGTGCTGAGCTCACTGAGTGGCCTCAGAAACACATTTTCAGACTGCCAACGACAGACTCTCCTTCTCCAGGAGAATTAACATCTACCAAATGAGAGCGAAGCTCAGAAGTTTGTAGGTGGCATCAGATCATGAATCTTTTCATTTTTTGGTAGTAATTTCAGAAAGCATCGTGGAAAATCTGTCTAAATGCCTCAGAAAGCAAAAATGCACCGCTACTGCACAAGCTGAGGCTAGGGAACTCAGATTGATGTGAACTTTGGGGTCACATCATTTGGCAGATTGTAAATAAGATGTTATGACATTTTATTTATAGCCTATGTATATATTCGGGGGAAGCATCACCTTAAAAAACCACATAACACAGGATATTGCAAAAATTAAAACTAATAATGTTTAAAATCTCATGGCTGTTTAAAATGAAATCCAGAGTAATGCTTAAAATGCATGCCATAGTGACCCACATGCTTGGGCGTGTGAGGCTCTTACGTCCTCACAGGCAGTCACGAAGGGAGAAACCTGCCCAGGTATAAAAGCCGGAGTGTCTGTATGATAGGTACGGAGCAATGCTGAAAAAATTCTTCTTTGCTGTGCTAAGGATGGAGGGAATGTCCGAGTGGTCTACATAAACAAAATGTGTTGAACTAAGAAAATCAAATGCAAGATGTGGTGATTGGGGCCCCGTAGTAAGATGCATGAGAAGAGTGATGGTCACCAGCCAGGGAAGGAGGGCATGCACGATCCCAGGCCTCCGGCTGGGCACCACCCCCTGGTTGCTACCCACTGCCTTCAGCGAGTCCTGGAGAAGGGCTGGCACCTCCTCCCCACGAATCCCATCCAGTGCCACAGCCCGTTCAGGTGGAGTGGTTGCATGCCCTCCCCAGGCCTCCTTCCTGTGGGCACTGCCTAGGCTGGAGGGCAGAGCACATAGGTTTCCCCACAGTCCAGCCTCCCTCCCTGGACACTCCTGGGCTGGGGTTTTTCTACAGGTTTGGAGAAAGGAGGACGATAGGGAGGGGACCCTGACAATAAAGAGACAGATTCCCTCCCACCGCCCCCCACCAAATCCATATAATATATTTAAGTACTAATTTAATGGGGTCATTTCTTGTTCCAACCTTCACATTGAGCTAGCGGCATGAGCATCAAAGTGAAATTAGTGTAAGTGATGCTTCAGAGGACCGAGAGAATGCCCATCTTACCCTTGTGCTGACCTGAGTAACTAAAAGGTAAAATGTTTAAAGCACGTACTTTAAATGTAGTATCTCTACTGAGCCTCGGATAAGATGGGATGATTGACTGGAATTGAGATGAGTGATTCCTTGTGAGAGCTGGAGACCGGCAAAGGCTTGTGCTGAATAGAAGACCATGTCTATGCAGATGTAAAAAAATAGGGTTAGTAGTTCCCTTAAATAATTATTATGAGTATGCTTAAATGCGCACATGAATTAATGATAAAAGTTATAAAATTCTATGTCATACGTAGCATGGCCAGGAGTACTTTCATGTGGACAAAAAATATTAAGGTTGTTTTACCACATATGTGCCTTAGTTAAGCTCCCATAGAAAGCCTGTTAAAACTTCTACTGCTGCCCTGGCCGGTGTGGCTCAGTGAATTGAGTGCTGGCCTGCGAACCAAATGGTTGCTGGTTCAGATCCCAGTTAGGGCACATGCCTGGGTTGCAGGCCAGGTCCCCAGTGGGGGGTGTGCAAGAGGCAACCACACATTGATGTTTCTCCCCCTCTCTTTGTCCCTCCCTTCCCCTTTCTCTCTAAAAATAAATAAATAAAATATTTAAAAATAAAACAAAATACTTCTAATCCTAGCAGGTAATTCACATGCAGGGTACACACCATGATAATACCACCATCAAAATTAATATTAATATTGAATATTAGGAAGTGTCTATGAGAAATAATTAAATTTTAGAGTTTTCTGTATTCTTTTTTGAAATAATTACCTACGAGGACTATCAGTCTTTTTTAAGAAAACAATACCATATTATTTGTTATTAAATAAATGTTTACATTTTTTCTTTTGATACTGGGGTTGACAGTTTATACCCAGGTTATCTAAAATGGTCTATTAAATTACGGAGGGATAGGATAAAAATATGCATACACGTTAATAAGATTTAGAAGTATTGAAAGCCACTCGAAATCCTCTTTTCAAGCTCTTTTAATGCAAATATAGTTAGAACTCTCTATAAAAAAGAATAGGGAAAATATTGCACCTCTTAGAAAGTGCTTATCAGACATCAGGGTTTAGTATCTTAACTCTCTGGTTAGTTCGAAGGGCATAGAAATCTTAGTGGAACTTATTTTTTACTTAAAGTATTGTTTTGTCAGCTTTCTCAATTCAGAGTTCATAGACCTAATGATCTTAAATGCTGTCTGATTCAATCCAAGTCATCTTTACAGGCTTCCTGATTCAAAGCGCTGTACCAGGCACTGGATCCTTAAAGATGAGTAAGTCATTATCTTAACGGGCTTTCCTTCCTAACAAACAAAAGAAATCCATATAGCATGGTGGCTCAGAGTATAGCCCTTAGCCTGACTGCCTGGTTTTCACATCTGACCTCTTCCATTTTAGCTGCTTGACTTTGGCAAATCAGTTTGGTTTTTTTGGTTTCAATAGCTTCATCAGAAAAAATGAGAATAATAGCAATACATATCTCATAAGACTGTCAGGAGGATATCTGTAATACCCCTAGTAAATATTCAAGTCTTCTTCTTATTATTATTATTAATTATTATTATTGACATTTTGCAGCTAGCCTTCTATATTTTTGTGTGTGGTATTCATCATACATAATTGTTATACAAATGTAGTGTTTTAAAAATTAATAATTGACAAGCAAGCATTCAGTGAATGGGGATATCTTGGGTCTTCTGAGGAAGAACAGCTGACTGTCCCACAAGACCCACACTATAACATCTCCTTGGTGAAGGTACCATAATTTTGGTTCTGGCTCTAAGCAAAGATATATCTGCAAACCGAGAATGGAGCATTTTCCCACAGATCTAGTCACACTAACCAAGCATTCGAGAATTCTGAAGAAAAGCAAATGTCACTTTAGGATATACGATGGGAAATGTAGCTCTCACACAGGCTGGAATACCAGCCTTTGCCTGACTGATATATCAGACTCAGGTCATGGGAAGTCAGGTATAATTAAGTTCTAAGCTTGGTGAAAGCTTTTTGAAAATATGGGAGTTTTATGATTATAAATTTACATCTCCCAGTTTAACAGAACAGTCATTTTGCCAATTTGATGGAGACAGTCCAGCAACCATTTTCTGAAGTCCCTTTCTTCTAGATTGTCATTAAATAGACTCTGCCACTATTTGCTTTCTAAATTCCTTAGCTAATTATGTCTTTCCCTACTTCCCATCCCTACTTCCCATCTTTTCTAGACTTGCATACAGAAAGGTATGAATAGAAACTCTCAGTCCTGTCACTCTAATATGACTTGGGATTTAGCACATAAATTATTTGGTATGATTTTCAAAGCTTAATAATATTTCTTAGGGAGCCTTGCTGTCACATAATAGCTGGCACACAGGAACAACATTGGTCATAGATGGTAAGCACACAAATGGTAAAAACCAGTAAGGACTTTGATTTAGTTTGCATTTTCAATTTGGAAATAAAGGAAATGTTTTTAACAGTATTTCAGGAAAAATTCAAATGAATGATTCTCTGAAATAATGAGAAATGCAGCCTAGGTTTTCATTATTTTATAACACAGTTGCTTCCCTACTGTCTTCAGAGACAATAACAGTATTTCTGAAAAAAGCAATTTCAATGAAATATCCCTTAAAATGTAAAGTTATGAACTTTCATATTGTTATACCTAGAAAAATAGGTAAGTTCTGAAGTTAACTCCCCAGAATGAATGTGCTCTGTCATTTTCATTTTTGTAAGTTAAATGAAGGGAAAAACTCTTCTGTGTTTGACTGTACATGAAAGTATGTCTTTGACCACACACACACACACACACACACGCACATGTAAAAATGTACAAAATATACACAAACACTACTTCTTGGGTCAATTTTGTGCCCCCAATTAAAAATAATTTTTATTTTATCAACCTGTTAGTTTAATTGTATTGAATATAAATTCTATAATTTTGAGATTTGTCAAATCTTTCCATATTCAGATAGAAGTCTCATATCAGAATATTCAG
This sequence comes from Mormoops blainvillei, assembly GCA_004026545.1. NCBI lineage: Eukaryota > Metazoa > Chordata > Mammalia > Chiroptera > Mormoopidae > Mormoops > Mormoops blainvillei. The sequence goes on along the minus strand of PVJD01012654.1, from coordinate 30,563 downwards.
TTAAAATTGTTAATTTTCTATTTTTAATGCTTGGTTTTACTTGGAGATGGAAAAAGTAACCTACCACCTGGGCAAGACCCTAACGTAGACCAACATTTAGATTTATTGATACCACACAGTGTCCTGTATTTCTCTGTACATTTCTCTGACTTGAAATAATTAAAAGAACTACTCTTAAAATGAAAACTGTATGGCAGGTAAAATACATTACACCATTAGCAGCTATAAATATTAGATGAGTTAATTTATCAGGATATCAGCAAGTTTTTATTGTAGCTTGGCAACTTAGATTATATCTTTGGTATGTTTTAGTAAAAGGAAACCGATAAATAGCCTTAAAATTTATTTCAGTATGAGAAACACGGCAGCAAAATATGTTGCTGGACTCTTCAAAAGAAAGTAAATGCCATGAGAGCATATTATAATAATCATAATTATTATAATATAAAATAGTTAAACTTCATTAGCATGTCCTATGTGCCAGGCATTCTTCTAAGCATTTTTGTATTTATTAACTTAATTGTCTCCCAAACACTATGATAAAAGTTTTGTTTCAATCCTATTTACGCATGAGGAGTCCAAGGCTCAGAGAGGTTCTGCAGTTTGCCCAAGGTTACCCGGCCCCTGGGTGACAGGCACTAATTACATACCCAGGAAGTCTGGCTTGTGGAATCACACTCTTATTTTCCTTCTCCTTGTAATATTTATTTAATTACATGTACATATTTAAAGCCACCTTTAAAATAATATACAAATTTAGAAATATTGTCTGTTCTTACTCTCACATTTCACTTAATATACCTTTTATATTCATTTTGAAGGAAGTATCTTTGTCATCAATACAGCCACTTTTTGAGTCACCTGATGCTGTTTTCAGGAAGGACTTAGAATATTAAAGTTTATAATTCAGGAATAATGACTATATGATTTTCTTTACCTCTTTTTTTTCAGGTATTTTTATTTATTTATTTTTTTACTGAAATAATTTTTTTTCTTTTTTCATGACCTTGCTTATGTTCCACCTTGTCACCTTTTTTTAAGCCTTCATAGATTATAATCTTTATTCCCTGGTTTTGGAGATTCACATTCTATGCTCCACTGTTTTTGTGGTATCATAACTAGGTTTCTGCCCTTTCAACCAGGTTCGTGCCATTTAGAATAAATCACTTGGCAAAAGTAAGATCTTGTGTAAAAATAATCAAAGCAATTACTAGACTGCATTCATCCTCCACAATTTGGTTTTGAAATTTAAGTGTCACCTATATGTTTGGACCTACGTGGTGGTGGTGGTGGTTTTTTTAAAACTGCAAAATGTGATGTACAACAAGCATGTTAAAGAGTATAGTGCTTTTTCTGCTGCACAGTAAATTCCTAACATCTGCTAAGTCTAAATATAATCATAGGACTTAGTGAAGTTTATCCAGAGGAAGTCTAGGTAGATTCTGACCTCAGTGTCTCTTACTACTGATTTACTCAGGGAGCTAAGAGGAACTAACTCCCACCAGAAACAAACAACTCTCCCTGTAAACCTACCTCATACCCGCCTTCATTAGAGAAAAACACTTCTACATTTCTTAAGTAACAAAAAATATATATAAATAAAGACAAAGCATTTTAACCGTTTATTTTCAGGCACATACATGCATATATAGAGACAGTTCTGGACTTACAATTTTAAGATTTTAATTTTTTAATTTTACCTTGGTGTGAAAGCTATTTAGCAGAAACTACTCCAGATTTTGAATTTGGTCTTCTCCTGGGCCAGCAATACATGGCACAATACTCTGGCGAAGCTGGACGCCCACAGCTCCCAGTCAGTCATACGATCACAAGGGTAAACAACTGGTGCTCTAGAGTGTAGCTTAAAATGCACTTTTGACTTACAACTTTTTTCAACTGACAATGGGTTTACCATAAGTCAAGGAGCATCTCTGTGTGTTCATATTCTTAAGAGATCAGGAATTCCTGTACAAATGTTTTCTTTCCAAACAGTGTTGTTTGATTTTTATTTTTTGGATGTTAAATATATCATCACTTTATTTAAATGAGTAGCATGTGACAATTGTTGAAATCTGGTAAAGCATTGGGCTCAGCCTGTAGTCAAATGGGATACTTTCTGACAGAGAAGTCAAATTCTTCTAGAATATCAAAATTTAGTTGGAAAAAAAATGGGAAAGAGAAAAATGTTTAAGTGTTTCAAGAAGGAGATAATACAGTTAAAACAATACATGAGACGACATAAAGCAGTGGAGCAAATAAAGAATGTTTTATAATGGATGATGCATTTAAATAGATAGTGAAGAATGTGATATATAGAAACAATTAGCTGGATGGATCTATCATAAGAAGTCACTTTCAGTTACTATTCATTCAGAAAGTTAAGAATCTGTGTAATCAGAAAAGTAACAGTGTCATTAAAAATCCTGGACCTTTACAATTTGTTTGTCAGATCATAACACAGCAAAATGCATTATTCACTTTTATCTCTAGTCAGTGTGCAACATTTCATAGAGATTTGTGTTTGCAGATACTCTCAAAGAGCACAGAGGCACAGGCTGGCAAGCGGCCACACAATGCAGCAACTGCAGACAGACCTAACAGATCTGTGTACTAATTGTTCTTGAAGCCCAGATGGAGCACGTAAGGAAGAAAAGATCCCAGAAATCGTCACAGGAGGTAATGTTTGAGTTATCTTGTAGGATGAAAATAAGTTTGTCTGGAAGGCCAGGGAGAGTAGTATCTGCTTTAATCACACTTTACTCAGTTCAGCAGGATTTATAGCACAGAAAACAATAATGAGACAAATGAAAGAGATCAATTCATAATTTGTGTTAAACTCTTCCAATATGTTATGGAATGTAGTGCATAAACCAAGTTATGAGTCAAATTGTTACTTCTCATTATGTCAATATAATGTTTGTTCTTAATAATTTGTGAAATCCAGCTGTTCACATTGTTCGTATAGAAGCAAATTCTTTATATTTATTGAAAATTTTTGAGTTCTAGATCTTTGAGTTTTAAATAAGAAAATAAATTCTAAGATTTATACTCCTCTACATGAGTAAAATAACATATTCCACCACTTCCTAAATGGTTTACTCTCTGGGAAAGTGCTCTAATGTCACTGTATAAACTCTGTAAGTCTTCTTTGAGAATTGTATAGTAAAATATACATGAGACATTTAAAGAGTCATTCTATATTAATTGCCTGCATTGTTCTTAATGGTCCATGGAGATGTTTGGGATAGTCTTGTGTTATTTAAAATACTAATTCTTACTTTGGAAGACAGCTTAGTGGCTTCCTACAAAATTAAACATACTCTTGCCTTATAATCATTGTGGTATTTACCAAAGGAGTTGAAAACTTATGTTTACACAAAAACCCTGCACATGGATGTTTATAGCAGTTTTATTTATAATTGCCAAACTTGGAAGCAAACAAGATGTCTTTTACTAGGTGAATGGACAAATAAACCATAGTACACTGAGACAATGAAATATTATTCAGCACTAAAAAGAAATGAGTTATTGAGTTACGAAAAGATATGGAGAAAACAGATACATGTTACTAAGCAAAAGAAATCAACCTGAAAAGGCTACATCCTGTTTAATTTCAACTATATGACATTCTAGAAAAGGTAAAGTTATGGAAACAGTAAAAAACATCAAAGATTTCCAGGGGATAGAGGAGGAAAGGGATGAATAGATGGAGCACAGGGGATTTTTAGGATAGTGAAATTATTGCAAGTGATACTATCATGCTGGATACATGCCATTATATATTTGCCCAAACCCATAGGATACACGATGTCAAAAGTGAACCTCAAGGTGAACTATCGCTTTGGATGATTACGAAGTGTCAACGTAGAGTCATCAGTTATAGGAAATGTGCCACTCTGAAGGAAGAGGTTGATAACGGTGGAGGTAGGCAAGTGTGAGGACAGTGGGTATATGAGAAATCTCTCTACCTTCCATTCAGTTTTATTGTAACCCCCAAACTACTCTAAAATTAAAGCCTATTAAATGTTTTTCAAAAAAGGAGCTCTACTTCGGTTGTATAAACCACCTTTATGAATGAGTTCTGATACCAGAATTTTTTAATATTATTAATTCCCCTATTCTGAATACATATCATAGTATTCTCTTTTGCCCAACAAGTGGTAAAATTAATATGTCAAATGTTTAACATGTCACTTTATTCAGGGTTAAGTATGATATTATTTTAGAGTTCTTTTATTCTAACGTCATAGTTCTTTTGCTTAAATTCCTATCATTGATCATTGAGTCACAGAAATTTTTGTCAAATTCGGTTACATATATTAACCATCAAATGCCCCCTATTGAAAGACAACACTACAAATAATAATACTAAGAATGCTATTATCCTGAGCTGTCATTTTTACATGTTCTTTTCTATCTTATTTAATTTTATAGATTTCTATATGATATATAAAAATAATGAATTGTTGATTGGACATTATCAATTTAATTCATTTTTCTTCTATACATATTATTATTTATTTATTTTAATCTTTTAAAAAAATTGTTGTTCAGGTACCGTTTTGTCCATTTTCTTCTCACCATTCCCCCAGCCCCTCCCATCCCCACCTCGCACCCTCCATCCTACCCCCATTTCGCTTTGTCTATGAGTGCTTTATACATGTTCTTTTATTACCCTTCCCCTGTTTCTCCTTGCCTTCCCCTGCCTCTTCTCCTCTGTTTACTGTCAGTTTGTTCTTTATTTCAATGTCTCTGGTTATGTTTTGCTTGCTTGTTTGTTCTGTTGATTAGTTTCCACTTATAGGTGAAATCATATGGTATTTGTCTTTCAACGCCAGGCTTATGTCACTTACCATAATGCTCTCCAGGCCCATCCATGCTGTCGCAAATGGTAGTAGCTCCTTCTTTCTTTCTGCTGCATGGTAGTCCATTGTGTAAATATACCACAGTTTTTTGATCCACTCATTTATTGATGGTGGGCACTTAGGTTGCTTCCAACACTTGGTTATTGTAAATTGTGCTGCTATGAACATTGGGGTACATAAGTTCTTTTGATTCTTAGGGTATCATCCCAGCAGTGGAATTGCTGAGTCAAAAGGCAGTTCCATTTTTAGTTTTCTGAGGAAATTCCAAACTGTTTTCCACAGTGGCTGAACCAGTCTGCATTCCCACCAACAGTGTACTAGGGTTCCCTTTTCTCCACAACTTCACCAGTACTTGTCGTTTGTTGATTTGGTTGTGATGGCCATTCTGTCTGGTGTGAAGTGGTATCTCATTGTGGTTTTAATTTACATCTCTCTCATGGCTGGTGTTGCTGAGCATCCTTTCATAGGCCTCTGGGCCCTCTGTATGTCTTCCTTGGAGAAGTGTCTGTTTAGGTCCTTTGCCCATTTTTTAATTGGGTTGTTTGTCTTCCTAGAGTGGAATCGTATGAGTTCTTTATATATTTTGGACACCAAACCCTTGTTTGATATATCATTGGTGAATATATTTTCCTATATGGTTGGTTCCCTTTTCATTTTGCTGATGTTTTCTTTAGCCGTGCAGAAGCTTTTTAATTTGATAAAGTCCTATTTGTTTATTCTTTCCTTTATGTCCCTTGCTCTAGGGGACATATAGGTGAAAATATTGCTGCATGGAATATCTGAGATTTTCATGCCTGTGTTCTCCTCTAGGACTTTTATAGTTTTGCAACTTACATTTGAGTCTTTTATCCCCCTTGAGTTTATTTTTGTGTGTGGTGTAAGTTGGTGGTCAAGTTTCATTTTTTCATGTAGCTGTCCGGATGTCCCAACACCATTTATTGAATAGGTTATTTTTATTCCATTTTATTATTTTGCCTCCTTTTATTTTTATCTTTTAAAAATATTTATTTATTGTACTTTTAGAAAGAGGGAAAAGGAGGGAGAAAGAGAGGGAGAGGAACATCGATGTGTGAGAGAAATATTGACTGGCTGCCTCTCACACTCCCCCACTGGGTACCTAGCCCAAACCCAGGCATGTGCCCTGACTGGGAACTGAACCAGCAACCTTTTGGTCTGCAGGCTGGAACTCAATCCTCTGAGCCACACCAGCCAGGGCAAATAGTATTATTTAATTCACTTCTCCCAACCATCAGTTTAGAACTCATTCCTTTTACTTTTGACACTTCATTAGTTTTCATAATTATAATTTACCCACTCTACGATAATTTAGTTAAGGTTACTTTCAAGAAAAGTGATTTTGGTTTACTGTAGAACTTCAAACCTGGCGCTCTCTAGCTTTTCCCCTACTAGTTCATGTCATTGAAATACGGCTCTCATGCCTGTTTTGCAGAAACATAGTCTCTGTCTTTTGTTTGTTTTTAAGGTCCTAATTTACATTTTTATTAAATACTACCATTTGCAACAACATGGATGGACCTTGAGAATGTCATGCTAAGTGAACTAAGTCAGACAGAAAAGCTAAGAACCTTATAATTTTACTAACACGTGGGATATAAAACTGAAAATAAATGAACAAACAAGAAAAACAAACTGAAACTCAATAGATACAGACAACAGTATGGGGGACACCGGAGGGCAGGGGTAGCAAGGTAGTAAGCATGAAAGGCGTCACATATATGGTGACAGAAGATGATTTGACACTGGTGGTGGCAACACAATGAGCATACAGATAAGGTATCATAGAAATATGCAGGATAAAACTATGTAATCTTATTAACCAATGTCACTACAATAAATTTATTTTGAAATTTCTTATCTAACTGCCATGTCATTTTTTTTGATGTGTGGGTACATATCTTAATCTGTACAGCTGGCAGAGAAGTCACCTTTTCCTACCAAAGGCCAAAGTTCCCCAAATTGCTAGGTTTCTTTTGTTTCCTTTTTATTGAATTTATTGGGTTCACACTTGTTAACAAAATAACATAGGTTTCAGGTGCACAATTCTATAACACATCACCTGTACACTGGATTGTGTGTGCACCGCCACAAGTCAAGATTCGATCCATCACCATCTATCCCCCAAAATACCTTCCTTCACCTTCCCCATCCCCAAACTTCAAGGTTTCAAATTTAAAATAGATACCTGTTCTTATTTGTATCTTCCTCAGTTTTATTCTTCAGCAACTTATAATTCTCTGAATCTTTTACCTCCTTGGTTAAATTTATTCCTAGGTCTCTTATTATTAGTTTTTACAATTGTAAGTGGGATTATTTTCTTAGTTTCTCTCCGATAGTTCATTATTGGTATATTTTAAAATGCTACCAATTTCTGAACATTAACTTTGTATCCTGCTACTTTATTGAATTCATTTTTGAGTTTTAGTGGTTTTTGGTGGAGCCTCTCTATATATAATTATGTCATCTGCAAATAATGACAGTTTTACTTTCCAATTTGGATGCCCTTTATTTCTTTTTCTTGTCTGATTGCTGTGGCTAGAAATTCCAGTACTATTTTGAATAATAGTGGTAAAAGTCAATATTCCCCCCTTGTTCCTGATCTTAAGGGAAATGCTTTTAGTATTTGCCAATTGAGTATGATATTGGTTTTGGGCTTGCAACGTATGACCTTTTTTATGTTGAGGTATGTTATCCCTATTCCCACTTTGCTGAGAGTTCTGCCTTATGACCCAGCAATTTCACTACTGGGAATATATCTGAAGAAACCTGAAACACTGATTCAAAAGAATATATAACCCCTATGTACATTGCAGTACTATTTATAATAACTAAGATTTGGAAGCAGCCCTAGTGCCCATCAGTAGATGAATGGATAAAAACATGTGGTACATTTACATGATGGAATACTATCTGGCCATAAGAAAGAAGGAACTTTTACCTCTCAAGGCAGCATGGAGGGACCTAGAACATATTAAGCTAAATGAAATAAGCTGGTCAGAGAAAGGTAAATACCATATGGTTTCACTTTATGTGGAAACTAATGAACAAAATTTAAAACAAAAACAAAATAGAAACTGACTCACCGATGTGGAGAATAGACGGATAGCTGTCAGAGGGGAGGGGAGCTGGGGGCCTGGGTAAAATAGGTGAAGGGATTAAGAAAAAAATTCATAGAAACAGACAACAGTATTATTATTACCAGAGAGGCAAGGGAGTGGGAGCAGGCAGAAGAGGACAAGCAGGGGACAAATGGTGATAGAAGGAGACTACACTTCACTAATGGAACATACAATACAATATACAGATGATGTGTTACAGAATTGTACACTTGAAACCTATACAATTTTCTCAACCAATATCACCCCAATGAACTCAATAAAATAAAGGAAAATAAACTATAAAAAAGGTACCTTTAAATATTTACACTTGCAGAATATTTTGTTACTTCCAGACTTTCCTATTCCTCTCAACGTGTTATTCATTTATTATTTAGCACTGGAGTCTTTCAAACATCTTTTTAGTTTTATCTCAGCACTAAGTTTCTATGAGAAGATGTTTTTACCTTGATGTTTAAAAAGCTCTCTATCACCTGAATACTTTCTCTCTCTCTCTCTCCGTTTCGCTCTGTGTGTGTGTGTGTGTGAGTGTGTATGTATATATATATATATATATATATATATATACATGTGTATATATATATATATATGTGTGTGTGTGTGTGTGTGTGTTGCTTTTTGCATCTCATTTGTCTTTTCCTTACAAAGCTTCTTTACCTAAATTATAAATGTAGAGTTAATGATCCTAGAGAATTTAGTGATGCATTTTATGAACAAAGGAGGAGTGAGCAGGATCAAAGAGTATAAGCTCTGTTGGTCTGAAGTATGGTTACAATATTCTGTCTTTCCTCACGATATATGAAATTTCCCTAATAACTTAATTGCTATTGTCATCCCTATATATAACCTAAGAAAAACCTTTGGGTCATCTCTTCTTACTGACCATATGTCTAAGATAAGACATTCTGATTTAAAACACCCATTATTAGGTTTCATTAAAGAGGACATAAGAATTAGATAGGGTAAGATAGAAATACTATATAGAAAAATTTTAAGCCAGAGGTTTAAGCCCATGCAGAGAAACAAATGAACCAAAGGGACTGTTATTACCTGGGCTATATACCTTCCATTCTCATTGTCTATTATATTGTTGTTGTGAAGTTGTTGGCTGTATTACTTTAATCATTTTTTACTCTATTGCCCAATCATTTTATTTGAGGCTCCCTGCTGCCTTTTAGCCAATCCATCTGACCCCTTTCTTTCCTCCTCAGTGTCTATCTGTATGTGCCCATCCACCGTTGTGCTACTTGACTAAATTACTTCTGCCTAAAGCCGCATGTCTTGTCAGAGAAAGTTTTGCCAAAGCATAGTGGCCAAGCTGGGAGCCATTCAGGGTACTATGATAGCTGCTGTGTTTGAGTGATAGAGAATGCAATTCTGAAAGGGAATGGGAACAATAACCAGGTTAATTAAGGAAAACTCTAATAAGGAGTCTGAAAAGAGAAATGATTCTCAAAGCTACTCTTAAGGAATAATAGCATATTACATTCTCAAATGTTTGTGACAATATTGTATTTGCACAGCATATGAAGATATACTCTCTCACCAGAAACATTCCTTTCCAGTTTGCTTCCAGGAAGCATTGTATTTTCTTGCTCCTTCAAAATGACTATTTTCATAACTTTTAAACCAATTTATTATATTTAAGAAGACACATAACATCATATATGATAAAAAGCATTCATTTATTTATTTAGCAAACAAATCTACAGACTACCAGGCACTCACTTAGGAACTGCTGATTCAATTCTTGAAATGTTACAATCTCTACTTTCAATGAGTTTATTTTAGTGAGGAAGACAAACAGGTAAACAGGTTATTACAATATGACTTGTTAAGTGCTCTGATAATATTTCGCAGTGTTTAGGGATCCATTTTCTTATAGTCCATTATGCTCTCTGTCCAGCATTCAACTATTATTAATAGACTTGCCTGAATGTTAAGGACATATGGTGGATATTTAATGTTGGTTAGAGAGCATCTGATTAGAATAAACCATTATTTGAGAGACAGAAACCTACCTCATTGAATGGAACCTCTTGTGAGCCAATGGAGAAAACTAACTGTGCTTAAGATGCTATCTTAATGTTTCAACTAGAAAGTAAAAGTAAAATCAGAGTGTACAGAAATAGGGATGTAAGATGGGTAGCCACAATACAATCAGGATGCTTTTCAAAGTCCTACCATATTAACGTTAACCTTTGAAATAAAATGGACATGATTGCTAAAGCTGGATTTTGTGTTCTTTATCAGTTTAATCTATAAAAATTAGAAACTTTTTTTCATCAAAAAAAGAGAAGTACCAATTACAAATGAGGGAACACATTTATAATTTTCACAACCAAAAAAAGGAATAGTATCAAGAATATTTTTAAAATAAAAAACAATCTTTAAGAAAAGCAAGACTACTTAACTGAAAAAAGTGGCAAAATATATGAATAGGAATTTTGCTGAAGAAGAAATGTAAGAAACAAAATTATTGAAAATCAGGGGCTTTAAATCAATATCTTAATGAGATGTCTTTTAACATTATTCAATTGTCAAAAAACTGTCACAGTATTGAATGTTAGATCATATATGGTCAAACAGATCCTCTTATACATTTATATTAAGAGTATAAATAGATGCAACTATTTTCAAGATATTTAGCATTATCCCCTAAGTCTGCACACTGCATATCTTACAAGGAAAAAAAATTCAAACCCTAATTTAATATACAGAAGAAGCTCTTGTTCATGTACAACAGAAGACATGTGCAACCCTGTTCACTGTCATACAGCTCATAATAGAAAAACAAATTGGAAACACTTCAAATGTTCGTGATGAGAACACAAATATTCTATGGCGTATTCACACAATGGATTATCATGAAATGGTCAAAGTAAATTCACTATGGTAACATGCCCAATATGGATGAAGCTCAAGAGAATAATATTTAATGAAACCACAACTCCAAGACTATCTCTAAAGTATGGTGCTTTTGATAAAGTGAACATAACTAAAGTTGAAGAAAATCAGTTGTGTTTTATGCAGCAGTAAACTTCTTGGGAAATATTCAAATGCACAAAAAAAAAAAAAAAAGGGAAAGCCTGAACGATGGCTTTAGACTTTAGAAAGATAAGAGTGCAAGCAAGGAAAAACAAGGCAATGGGATAAACAAGAACATATGTTTAGATATAGGTTAAACTGTCTTGTGGATTCATGTGTACCTGTTACATACATGAAAATACTTAACTAAATATCTGCAATAAATAAAAGCACATTGCATTGGACCAGCAATGAGAGTGAACCAACTTTTGTTATTAATTCAATTCTGCATTTATGAGAGGAGAGATTGCTAAGGAATTTTAATTGGTGGTCAAAGGTAGAAAAAAAGGCAAGTTGCCCAAGCATGGCTTGGCATAGAAAATGACTGGGTAAACTGATGAAAAAGGAAAAAATCCAACCTTAGAAGTCTCCTGTGTCACACTTCTCAGAAAATTATCTGTCTATTTCTGAGAACATTTTATATCGTAGGAGCAAGTAGGGAGATAAAATGACCCTCAAAGCTTCCTTCTCCTGACCATTTTACATTGGCAAGGATGCTGCAAAGGATTGTGTGGAGAAGCCATGACATAATCTCCTGTCAGAGACCCAAACAGGGTGCAATATACAAGAACTACTTTCTGCTTTAATTATACTCATTTGTTTATTCTCCTTTTAAGCTAAAGTCAAAAGAAGAGAAATCAGGTTGTGAACTTATTAAAAAATCAGCATATCACCTCTCCCCTACATTTTTCCTGTGATTTTTATTTGGGTCGAATGAACAAGACTTCTGGCTTTCTTTTTTGTTTTGGTTACTTCTTGCATAAAACTGTGTGGTCTAGCTTTTCTGGCTTTGCCCATGATTAAATAGAGGAATTTAGAAAATCATTCTCAATACAGCACTATTAATTGAAAAACTATTTCTATTTCTATCTCTTCTCTAACACTCTAATCTCCCGCTCCCCTAAGGCAGCTATATATTCCAAATTAAACAACTTTGTGGTCATAAACTAAAAAATGTAAGAGACAAACCCATACTCATTTTCAAAAGGAGTACTCACACTAACCGAGATTTAAATAGAAAAGGCTATTACAAATTACGAAATTTTGGGACAGAAGTTCTTCCTCACTCTATGAAGAAAATACAGAAACTGAAACATGTTCTCTATATAGATCTCTGTGAGTAAGGGTGTCCAGAACTCAAGGCCATTACAAACTAATTAGATATCAAGCTACTTCTCTAATTCAGTTTTTATACATACCAAACATCAACACATTTACTGTTTAACAAAATAAATTAGCTTTTTATGCAGAAATTTTCAAAGGAGACCATGCTTCACAAAGGAAGACCATGAATAGTTGGAAATATTTTTGATTTGAAAAATGAATTTTGCACCCTACTAAACATCATACACACACAAAACCCTAGGAACATCATAGAACTAGATATGAAAGATATAACAACAAGAAATATAAAGAGAAGTAAACATAAGGGAAAATGCTAATAAATCACACTATATCAAAATTATGAACTTGCATTGATCAAAAGGCATTTTCAAGGGAGTAAAAAAAATACAATGCAGAGAAGATATTTACATATATAAGGGAAAATCAACTTTTAACCAAATAGCTAATATGCCCTTAGTACTCAATCAGGAAAGAAGTCAGACGACGCCCTTAGAAAGGGCATGTCGCAAAGGAGAATATCCAAATGCCAACATTAGTAAAGAAGAAAATACAAATTAACATTAGTCATTAAATTACTTTGCTAGAGTATAATAGGAAAGGACCACAATCTGGGAGGCTTAAACCACAGTAGTTCATTCTTAACGTTTCGGAGGCTAGATTTTCAAAATCAAGGTATCATCAAGGCTTATTTCTTCCATGAGTTCTGAGGGAGTTTATTCCATGTTTCTCTTACAGTTTCTACTAGTTTGTGGCAAATCTTTGACACTCCTTGGTTTGTGGCAGCAAAACTCCAACCTTCACATGGCATTCTCCTTTGTGCCTTGGTATCCAAATGTCCCCTTTTTATTTATTTTTATTATTGTTTAAATTTAATCTTTATTGCATTTTCTCCCATTACCATTTAGTCCCCTTATAGGAACAGAAGTTATTTTGGATTAGGCACTCACTTTTACTCTAGTATGATCCGATTTTAACTAATTATATTGACAATGACCCTACTTCCAAATAAGGTTATATTCTGAGGTATTAGGGATTAAGATTGTGGCATTTGAATTTTGAGGAGAACACAAGTCAAACCATAACAGTCATTAGGGAAATTCAAATCAAAACCACAGTAAATACCAGTACATATTGGAAAAGATAGGCAACATCAAATATTGTTGGGAATACAAACAAACGAACAAACAAAACAAACACTGTGCTTTCATGCCTGGCTTGTGGGTTTGTAAACTGTTACAGTCTCTTTGGAAAATGTGTTAGCAATAAGTATTTAAGCTAAATGTCGGCAGACAAAAATTCTTCTTTAAGATATACACCCAAATAAAGTTTGTGTGCACCAAAATGTAAAAAACAGAATTATTTATAATAACTCCAAAGTGGAAGCAACACGAATGTCTATCAACAAGAGAATGGATAAATACACTGCGGATGAATCATAACACCAAATATTATATAGCAATAAAAATAGACTATTTTTATAATCAATAGTATGAATAGATTACTCAACTATGATGCTTGGTGCAATGAACCAGATACCAAAAAACTTATCTGTATGATTCTACTTACGTAGAATTCAACTATAGGGAAAATTAATCTAGAGTCTTAGAGGTTAAGGTAATGGGACCCCTAAGCAGGAAAATAAAATAAATGATGGACAGAAATAAGAAGAAGGGCTGCAGTACTGGATATTACTCTATTTCTTAATCTGGATATTAGAGGGGTGACTGCACTGTATGATAGTTCATCAGCTATATGCTTGTGATTTGTTTACCTTTCATAATGTGTTACACTTCATTAAGTGTAGGCAATTTTTGTCAACTTAATAATAGCTCTTTTCACAAGAAATAACAAGTGTTGGTGAGGATGTGAAGAAAAGGCCACCCTCATGCACTACGATGGGGATATGAATTGGCGCAACCACCACGGAAACAGTTTTGAGGGTTATCAAAAAATTAAAAATGAAACTGCCGTATGATCCAGTACATTCCACTACTGAGTATCTATTTGAAGATAATAAAAACACTAAGTATAAAAAAATATATGCATCTCTATGTTCATTGCATCATTACTTACAATAGCCAAAATATGGAAACAACCTAAGTGTTCATCAATGCATTGGATAAAGAAGAGGTGGTATATATATACCACTTGGCCATAGAAAAGAATGAATTCCTACACTTTGCAACAACATGGATAGACCTCGAGAGTATCATATTAAGTGAAATAAGTCAGACAGAGAAAGACAAATACTACATGATTTAATTTATACATGCAATAAAAAAAAACCCCAAAACATAACAAAACCCAGATTCAGATACAGAGAACAGATTGATGGTTACCAAATGGGAGGGAGGTAGGGAGGGAGGGGGTCAAATAGTTGAAGGGGATTAAGAAGTACAAACTTCCAGTTATAAAATAAATGTCATGGAATGGAATGTACAACATGGGGAATATAGTCAATAATATTAGCATTATCTTTGTAAAGCGACAGATGGTAACTAAATTTATAGTGATCATTTCACAATATATACAAATGTTTCACTATGTTGTTTACCTGAAACAAATATAATTATGTGTATAAATTATACCTCAGTAATAATAATAATAAATCAAACCTGTCCAAAGGAAGATGACAAAGAAAAATATTCTTTATGTATGTCCAACTCACACATTTTTAATTTTTCAAACATCTGTACAAATTAGTTAAAATTGCAAAATTGGATCAATTTTTTTGAATAAACAATCTCAAAAATTAAAAAGTAGCTCTTTTCAATTTTAATTTTATTTAAAAAATCATGGTATATTAGGGGTATGTGAAGTAAAATTTAATGATTGTAGTTTAACCTGATGAAACATGTATAAGGATTTTTTTTTAAGGTTTAGATTTTATAAAAGAAATTTTGTTTACTTTTAAGCGACATTAATTTGTGAAGTAAATTAATTTTTTCTGGCTAGTTTTATGGCATAGCACCTGTGAAATATGTGAAAAAAAGTGGTAAAAATTATTTTATACATATGTATGTGTTTTTAAGTTCCTTGTGTTTATGTATTTTCCCAATTTTATCAAAATATTTGTACTTCTCCTTTCCTGATTTTCGCCTTTCACGTACTTAATAGAAAGCAACATTCAATCAATGTATGTTGAAAACTACTCACGGTAGCTCTGGAAGATTGCTTTGATCACTATTTCACAGAAATACAATCTGAGGGACATAACATTCACCTAGTCACCAACTCCCAATAACAGGGATGCAGTCGGTTTGGAAGCCGGATCTCCAGGCAGAGCAGGAACTGCTTCCCTTCAACCGTGCTGTCTCTGATTTTCCAGTTGCATGATTCTCACATTCTATCTTGAATTATAATTTTAAAACTCAACACCTCTTCCTTTCTAAACTCTAAACTTCACTGAAGAAAGCATATCACAATAACTTCACAGAAAGTTGATACTCACAAATATTAAGTAGTAGGCTATCTTAAATAAGCCTTCATAAAAACACATACACATTACACATACTGTTCTTCCCCTTGTTGGTGGAAAACTAATGTAAGCACAAGCCTTCTAAAGCCTAAACACCAACCCAGGCTTGACATGATGTACAGACAGCAATCTTCATAGTTTCAGAACTTATATTTTTCTCATTCTTAATGTTATTTTAACTATTCAATTTTCAACTATCAGCATATTTCAAGTTCAGAGCCTTCATGTGTTTTCTTATCACTGTTGAGTAATTGCTTGATCATATAATGACAGTAAACAAAAAGGTCTAATATACATTATAATAAATAACATTGAAACCAAAACCCAGTAAGTGAAAAGGTTAGAGTTTTTTTGTTGGTGTACTTTAATGTTGCTGTCCTTGTTAATGTGTTGTTTTGTTTTTCAAACAGCCATGCCTATTTAAATGGTATGCTTTCTTTATTTCAGATCAAAACATATGATCCAAACATATTCCCATATAAGCTATGAATGTTGGCAGAGGATCAATATTCCTAATTTAAAAATAAATTATGAGAATCAAAAGGAATGTGCCTTTCTTTAAATAATGAAATAAATGAAATAAGGTACTCTGTTTTTTAAATGCCTGCTCTTATAGAGTTAAAGTAAAATGAATTGAGCACTTTGACTGTAAATATTAGGAAATATTTATAGCAGTGCCACTTCCAACATAGCATGTTGACATGCTGACCTGCCATATTCACTGGCAAGTGTGGCGTACTCCAGTGAATCACTTACCTGGTTCTTTCTGTGGGTTTGAAAAAACATCCTTTATATGTAAGGAAAACAAAAGTAACATACTTCAGTTTACTCCTTTAAATTCAATCAAGGCCTTACAACTCAGTCAGCTTTTGAAAATGAGTTTTGCCTAGTGTTTTTCTCCTGAGTGCAGTCTTTAAAAAAAAAACAGGAAAATGCTCACATATTGTTTTTAGACAGAATCTGTTTTTTTCCAGAATTACAAATGATTCTGAAAAGGAAAACAAGATTATAAACGTACTATCTACATGCACCATGAGAGTTCATAATTTTTTTTATTTTTCTTTTAAAGAACATAAGTCTGGAATGTCTGCCAACTTATTTCAATGCATAATTATGAAACATTTTAGTATATTTCTTGTATCGGTACTAGATATACAAAAATAAATTATTTACTACCTTTCCTCCAGGTAGTTTAACTGTTATTGAAATATGGGTCTGAAAGATAGCTCAGAATTGGGGGAAAAGAAGTCATAAAGTAATTTTCCAGAATCAACTGGTAGAAAAAAAATTAAAAGAACTGGTATAAATTGCAGCATGTCCATTTTGCAAATGACAGAAAAATAGTCAGGGGGGAAAAAAAAACATAATTACCCACTTCAGACCAACACCAAGACATATCCCAAGCTTGACCTCAATCCCTTTTTTTAATCCAAATTTTGCCTTCTTTCCTCTCTATAGTTGCATTCCTCTCCCAGCCTTTGGAGATCAGAAAGAAAAGATGAAGGTAAGGAGGAAGGGAGGAAAGAAGAAAGGAAGGAAAGGAGGAAGGAAGGTAGAAGGAAAGAAGAAAAGAGAGAAAACCTTTTCCATTTTAACAATTCTATTACTATTGGGGAGAAATAAGTTATGGGCAACCAAATTAGATATGTATATGTTATCAAATTTCCAGATATCTTACAGATATCTTAGAGAGTCCTCATTGTAGTTATATGTTGGTTTATTTATTTTCTTTTTAGAATATTCTCCCTCTATCTCTAGGTTCCTTCCCCTTCAATCATTCTAGAAATCCTGGGATAATCTTCAAGACATTTAACAATTTAACTACTGCTATGTTATGGGCATCAGCCAATCAGATCAGATGTCAGCCGTAAACAATGATGTTCCTCCTGGTATATGCAGCCCAGATGGAACTAAACAAGCATTACCTGCTCACTCCCCGGGGTTGGGAAATAACCACTTCAATGTACACCTTTTTTTTTTTTTTAATCAGGATAAGGTATCTCACAGCCTTCTCATGCTAAAGCAGGTTCAACTGTCCTCATACTAGTTGTTAATACATTTGTGGTAATGTGCCACTTATTCATATTGTGTTCACAGCAACCTAATTTTCATATTCTCTTCTTAACATTCAGATTTATCAAGCTGAAGAGGTCTGTTCTTACGTGTATGTCAAGAATGTTAGGACAGACGAGATGGTGAGAGTCAGGAGGTGAAATTTCATTGTGCAAAGCTTTCTCTCTAAGGCCAACAAGGATTAAAGTAGGACAATTGTTTTTATAATCTAGCACTAAAAATAAGATTTAAATTTCATTACCAACTGGTGCTTTTGAACACAACACTTTACAAAGGGCTGGGAAGGACAGTCTCTTTGGCTTTAAAAAAATTATGACTTAGGAAATTTGCTTATAATCTCATAAAAATACCTGTAATATTATAGAAAGACTCCACCAAAAATGAGGTGACCTAAACATTTTAAGTTTTCCAGATTAAAGTAGACTACAAATAGTATGAACTCTGAGATTACTAGCCAACTGTTACAGTAATAGTAGTTTGTCTTTAGATGCAAGTGATACGAAATATAACTCAAGTCACCTGAAGGAAAAAGAGAAACGAAAAGAAATGCTTCTCAGCTGGCAAGCATAAACACACCTCCTTTGTATTGCACTTCATTGATTGTGTTTTACAGGTGTTGCGTTTTTTAATAAATTGAAGGCAAGATCCTCCGCCAGCTAAGATATTATGACTTATTTCATTGCGGCGGTCTGGAATGAACCACAGTATCTCTGAGGTACGCCTGCCCTGAAGCAGCTCACGAAACCAAAGAAAACTTAGAATTAGGCCTCAGACACTGACACTGGAATTCAGTGCTGGCAGGACTCTGTCTCTTACCTCTGCTAGTTTTTACTGGGCTCCATATTTTACATTGTGAGAAACGACTAATGAATACCCCGTAATCTTACACATAAGAAAGACCCAAGGAGATGGGAATCCTTCCTTTCACTTTTAATTTAAAAATTATGGAAAGGACTGCAGATGACCCCGCCTGGATTGCATGTGCACCCCGACAGTGGGGGTGGGTGCAACGCAGAGGCTGATGGTGCTCTAGGAATAGTACATGGAATAGGGATGGGTTTTCCAGTGTTCCCCCAAAAAGAACCTTGGCACTTGCAAGTATGAGCACCAGGGTGCCTACAGGCACATATACACACACACGAACAGCAGTTATCATGACTTAATTTGCTCCTGAATCCCTTATATAAAGAAGTATTTCCAGCAGGGACTGATCATGACAGATACGGTGCATGTGGCATCATCCAATACCAGGCTAAAGAGTAATGAACTGGAAAGCGGGTCAAGTGGCCACAGTTTCCGGAATATGTTCTTTTGTTTTTTTTTGCAGAATGGTAGCAGCAGTGAAATTTCTCAACTCACAATGAGACGGAGACAGTTCAGTGGGGAGAATCAGCAGAGATACACAAGAGGGGATTTTATAGCTGAGACAGAATACCAGGTTCCCTACCAGGAATGCATGTTTGAGTCCCTCAGGGTGTGTTTTGGTACTGGAATCAGCGGTGTTTTCTGACATTGTATTCTCTATCTAGGCGGGAGGTGTATTCTGTAAAAACAGATTTTGCCATATCCCTGAAAAAACAGACATTTTCCTTCAACTTAATTCATGATATGTGTAGTAGTACTTAGACACTCAGTATTATAGGAGGAGGAAAAATGAAGTCTGTCCCCTAGGAACTCATAATCTTATGTGGCAGCCCTGCCACCCCCACCCACAAACACCTATAAATAAACTACTAGAGAGGTAGAAGGCAGTATTGAAATGTTAACCAAATATTGTGTGTGGGCAGAGGCAAGGTGGGTCAATCTGGGAGAGCTTTTGAAAGAAAAACTGAGGGATATGTGAGGCATATTCTACATAATTTTGCTGTATTTCTGAGTACTTTCCCCTTTCTATTGTGTCTGGTGAACTTCTACTTAAACCTTGAAGATGGGATTGGAGATAAAACCTGTATTGAAGAGACCGTCCAAAGGCAGGGAAAGCTAAGTCAAGAGCTGCATGAGAAACTGAACTATCATAGGCCAAAAAGAATTTAGAAATGTTCCCTCAAAGTGAAGGTGCCAGAAGCAACTCTTAAAATCTGAAGCAAAGAGCCAGGAATCTGCAATTGAGGAAAATGAGTAGAGAGAAGGTGGGCTTGCGCACGCCGAGATGAATATAAAACGAGAAGCTTTAGGTCGCGCGGTTGCCGTTGGTTACGTCTCAGCGCGGGACTCAGCGGTGCGGTCAGACTGCCACGCTCAGACGGCTACCAGTGAGGTCGCCCCCGAACTCGTGCCGCAGGACCTAGTTCCCCTGCTCTGCACAAGTAAGAGAAATAGGCTTCGCATTAACTCTTTGATTTATCAAATGACATCTTACAATTCTAAATAAAAAAATCAAAATGCAGTAGACTTTTAAGGCAGAACTTAATAAGTGAGACTGAAAATGTACCAAAACAGGTACACTTAATTTAGATAAATATATCACATAACTCTTGTGGCAGTGGATTCATTCAGTGTTTTATGAGAATTGTATATGTATAAGGTATGTAAACATTGCTTGGGGTACAGAATGAGGGAATGGTTTTTTAAAAAAGGGAGGCCTGTTTAAGTAATGGGTTTACGTAGTCCACTGAGGTTCGTATCGAAGGGTCAGGGCCACCTGTGCAACAAATACTACCTGCCGAACCTGATAGAGGATAAAAATGTTTAAATGAAGTGGACGAACTTTCTGGTGATCCATTGTTAAATTACAAAATCACACTTTTGGTAACTAAAACACAGACTCCAATCTGATGCTTTTCATTGATAATTCAAGCTATCAAACAAAACCACAGAGGGTTTTAGTATATTTGTCTTTTCTATAGGTGTTGGTTTCTGTATTATGCATGTGACTAAGGAAGAATACTGTGCTTATTCCAGTTATTTTGCTTTAAATTTTGCCCTTGCTTTAGGGAACTTGTGGTTTTCATTTAAGTTCTGTATCATGGTATCAAGTTGCAAAAAATGGTACGCAGTTTAGGACCCTGTGATTTTTAATTTATTCTAGTTAAGATGTATTGGAACTTGGAATATTTTAGCCATACTTTACATAATTTAGAATAGGAAAAATATGTTTTGAAAAGAAGCTCCAATGTAATTCAGCAATCCTAAGGTAAATAGGACGTGCACTTTTTTTCTGATCTATGAGGCACACCTGTGGGGCCACAAATCATTTAAATGCTGTGGGTGTGCCCCTGGCTGGGGAGCTGGGTGGGTTGGATCATCCTCCCCATGCACCATGGTTGTGGGTTTGATCCTGGGTCAAGGCACATACAAGAATCAACCTATATATTGCATAAATAAGTGGATCAACAAATCTCTGTCTCTGCCTCTGTGTGTCTCAATTAATTTTAAAAAATAAAAATAAAATAAAAGCTGTGGTTGCGTATTACTGCACAGGCACAAATTGCAGCTCGTTGGACTGCACTTAGGCTAGGGAGGTTTTTTTGTTTGTTTGTTTGACGCTCTTCCTACCATGAGAGGGTTTCCTGGAGGGGTAAAGAAAAGGCAGAAGAAACGTACTGGTGAGAATAACAGGTAATTCAGGGACTGAAGGAGAAGCTGTATGTGGTCTAGTATTGAGGGTATCAGTCATGTCAGAGAAGTTCAGGAGAGAAGGCTCTGGGATGAAATTCTACCACAGTCCGCATCACACAAGACTAATTCGGGACCCCTTCCTTTCTCTCCTCATCTTCACTTACTATCCTAACATGTAAGTCACAAATACAACATAAATATATATGTTGGAGAGCACATGCACGCAAGAGGCTCTTTTAATTACCCTCTTTCTAAAAAGCCAATCAGATTAAATGACCTTCTCCATTTCCTGTACAAAACATACTAAAGTGCACAAAACACTGATGCTTGTAGCCTAGTCTTTAGCACACCTGAGCAATTCCACTACAGTAGTTGAATTGTGTGTTTACTCATACTAAATTTTTTTCCCTAAAAACTTTTATGCCTGTAGGACTTGTAATTAAAAATACATTTCACTAAATACATAAAAATCATGTTATAGTTTTATATTCCAAATATTTTCATATTCAAATCAAGTAAAAAATCGAGTTGCTGTTGCTATGAAAGCCAAGTAGAATATATGTATTGCATTCTGTTCATGATTCAAAATGATATTTTCTTAGCTTTTTTGTTGTTGGTACTCATTTTTAAAGTTAAACATCTCTAATTCTTTTGGAAAATATTTCTTGTTGCTTGGTCTGCTATAATTTTTTTGGTGCATCCTGCTTTTTATATTGTTTTCATAATACCCTCATTTTTGGATGAAATGAAAGGTATCATGGAGTGGTGGTTATTAGTATAGGAAGTGAAAGTATCCCAGTCTCATCCTGTCCTCCCCTCACTTTGCAAGTGGTTGCCACTTGAGATATGTAACATTGTTGAAGGCCCCAATTACATGTTTCTCTTTGTCCAGCAAGCTTTAGTCTGTTTGTAATATATTAAGTATCTAGGTTATTTTTGGTTTCCATTTTCTAAATTTGTGATCCCTCAATGTACTAGAAAATATCAACCTGCAGAAGGTACTGATGTGGGGTTCGTCTTGTTCATACATTCAGGTTTATGTGTGTTCATACATAAACCTCTAACTTCAGGAACTGGAGCATCAGGATGAAATATTTCCCAGCTTAAAGGATTCATTTCCTCCTAAGTTTATTAATAAAAACTAAGAGAAATAAAAAACAAGAGTAGAAACACAGTTTTATGTTATTTTGTTTCTTCAAGTTGCAGGTAACTGGGAACAGCTCATTCATAGTCTGTTAGCTAGATACCCAGTTTACACCCAAAGAACCTCTGGTATTTCGGGGTTGTTTGCTTTAAATCACTGAATGACATAATGCATGATACTTGCAATTTTGTGTGTCTTCTCATGGTATAGATTATATGTCTAAAAACCTTGTAGCATAAAAACTTTGTGATTCTCATAAAATTAAAAGTGACTTTGCAATTCTGGGAAATTATTTAATATCTTTCCATATTAATGGTATTTTTTAAATTTTTGCCCCATGTTTGAGGGACAAAATTAATTACTTTTTTGTTAGTTAAAGGTAAATCATGTTCTAAATATATAAATAGGTGCTTAATTGAATAAACACAATTATGGCTTAACATATATGATGATATAATATCTTCATTCCCTTTAAAAATGTTTTTAACTCTCATATTTAAGGAAGGTCAATGCTATCAACTTAGCATTACTACACTAAGTGGTATTAATTATTTATACCTCTTTTTTTTTTTTTTCTGAAAGTTGGGGAATGACCTAGACTGAGTACTAATCCTCCCCAACAGAGAAGGATCAGCAGAGGGTCATCTCTGACATAAAAGAAATGATTATGTCATCCTCTGTGTGTTTAGTAATTTTGAGAAAATCTGTTATCTGTCTAATCCAAAGTAAAATGCTTATAGTGATTTTTATGGCCATCTTTAGATTAATTACTGATGTTCTTAAAAGGTTACATGCTTTTCATCAATTATTATGAGTACCCTGAAGAATCAATGCATAATTATAGAAAACCGCTGCATCCTTATTTAAGAACATTAAAGGATATGATGATACCTAAGACCCGGAATGTTACCATTACCTCACTCTTACAGATTTCCTGTGTGTGTTGTTTTTTATTAGTTTGTTTCTCACTCTCACTGATAGGAGTACTCTCCAAGGTATTAGCACTGATGTGGCATTGGCTGCATTAATTTTCACCTAAGCGAGACAATGTAAAGACAAGTCATAAAACACAAAATGCGTAGCTAAAATTGCCGTATTTGGAAAACATCTAACATTTATAATTTCAGCAGAGCCTTGAAAAGGAACCATGAGCTGCCCTGGCCAGTATGGCTTAGTCCGTTGGAGGACTGTCTGCAGACCGAAGGGTCAAGGGTTCACTTGACCCCAGGTTGGGACACATATGAGAAGGCAAACAAGTGCCTGTCTCTCTCTCTCTTTCTTAGAGGAGGAGGAGGAGGAGGAGGAGAGAGAGATATTGAGAACCTTGAGACATTAGCCAAAAGGGAAAAGCAGGAGGAAAGAGAGAATCCTGTACCTTCCAAGATCTTTATGGGGATGCCTGGGAGATGGGGAGGCGAATGGGAAATCTAGAAAAAGGTACCGGATGCTTCCCAGGGCATGTCTTCAGCCACTTATATTTGATAAAGTGTGTCGCTCTTCCATGATTCACTGAAGGCAATATATATGTATCTGTGATTGTGTGTGTCAAGGTGTTCTTATGCCCCTTTGTAACTTTTTGAGGAAGAATAAACTTAGATATTATAAGAGTTTCAAAATGGTACATGACCCACAGTGTGTCAGTATTAACCTATTACACCTGGGCATGGGGAGATTGGGAAATACTAAAGATAATATTCTATGTTACTAGCTAACATAAAATAAACAATATTTTTTCAAAATTAAGAATACTTTAAAGAGAACTAAAAACATTGGTTAGATTAAAACCTTAAAAGTCCCTGAATGTTCCATGTGCACTTGAAAATATTTCTGATGTTGAGCCTGATGTTTTATAGCTGTCAAATAGGTCAAGTTATTTGCTATTAGTGCTTAAATTATCACCCTCCCTCCTTTGTGCTATTGCTTATATAATTTATTTCTACTAGACTATAAACAGAATATTACATTGTTATGTTTATTTTTAGTCAGTAGTGTCTAAAGAGATTTTTTAAGACCTTTATATTTATCAGCATAATTAATCATCCTCATGTTCTTCATTTATTGCCACAAAATTGATTTCTACCTGCTGTAGTTTTTCTTCCATAATAATGAAAAGTCTTTAGTGTCTCTTGTACCACAAGTATTTTTCAGCTTTCAGATATCTTTATTTAATGCATTTATTTAATTACAAATGTCTTTGTTTTTGATGAAAATTTTTGCTAGCATAGAATTCTTGTTTGACAGACATTTTACTTCTTGTTCTTCAAAGGTTTAATTCTATTGTCTTCTTGCCTCAGCCATAATTTTTAAGTTTGTTTTATTGTATCTAAGGTATTTTTTTCACAGAAAAAATCAAATGTTTTTCTTCTTCCTCCTGGCTGCACTCTCAAGGTTTTTACTTTTTATAAAAATATTTCTTAGCAGTTTTATTATGCTGTGCTAGGTATATCTTGCATTGATTTATTATCTCTTCAAGTATTTCTTCTTCCTCCTTTTTTTTCAGTACGTCATTAACCCATGTTAGGCTGTTTGATATTATCATGCAGATCTCAGACACATTTTGTTTTAAGCACTCTTATTACCCACCATATTTTAGTTTGAGTAATTTCTAATGACATATCCTGAAGTTGATTTATTTTCTCTTTTATACCTACCATACTTCTATGCTCATTTTATCTTTGATACTGATAATCATAATTTCACATGTAATGTTTGCATGTGGTTCTTTTTTTATATATTTCTATCTTGACTAAATTTCTGAACTTTTCACATACATGCCCAACTTTTCTATGAGTTATTTTAAAGTTCTGATCTAATAATTCTACATTCGAGAATGAATGTAGAATAATTCTACATTCCACCTCTGAGTCTGATTGTATCGGCTATTTACTCTCAAGAGCGGGTCACATGTTCTTGCCTTTTTCACATCTTGTACTTTTAGGTTACATGTTGGACATTGTGTGTAAAAAAAGAAAAGAAAAAGTAACAGTGGGGTGAGGTCGATAATTCTTATGCCCCTGAAAGAGCTTGCTTATTCTTCTTTTCAGCTGTCAGAGTGGGGATTTGAGTCAAACTAATCGGTCATTTAGCTGATTTTGTCGTTGCTTTAGTTATATTCAGTTTACACAGTTCAGTTCATTTCTGAGAGAAGGCCCATAGGCTCCCTTTTATCAGGGTTTGAGCTCTGAGGGCTGGAAGTTGTTTCAGATTCTCTGCCCTGTCTTCCTACTTGAACTTGTCCTGATGACTGCACGTTAGAGGTGTCATTCCCAGTCCCCTACCCCTTCTCAAGTTGTGGGTGGTGTTCTGATTGACTCCAGGGGAACCTCCCAAAATTATTGGGGAATTTACCAGGTTGCTAATGACATTGACAAACACCAAACATAAGAAAAATTTATTAGTATTTATACGGCACAGACTCCCAGACAATGTGCTGAGTTTGGCAGTGGCAGGAACATTGGAGAAAAGGTAGGATTTCAGAATTGGAAGTATTTATGCATTAATTAGGGAGGGATTACATTTCATTTGAATAGTCAACCAATTGATCGAATTTGAACTCTAACTGACACAGATACTGTCAAAAAGGAAATTCTTTTTCTAAATTAATCATAAGACACCATGAGGACTGCTTAACAATATAACATACATGAGACTATTTGAGATGCCAGTTAACTGTGGAGGGAATTGGGGAGAGGCTAGTGAGGGACCTTTATGAAACATCCCTGGCTCAAAAGGACTTATGTCACTTGTCACTCAAACATCACAAACTGGTAGGCCCTCCCCATTGCAGATGGTTGATGCCTTGCACATAGTGTAAGACCTAGAGTGTGAAGCCTTTCCATGTTTTTGCTCTGCCCTCCCATGCCATATAGAAATTTATCTTAATTCTCAGAGGAGGTTTCTCTGTTTTCTCACCATACCCTGAATGTGTAGAAGTGTGCTTGGTGGTTTTCTGTCCCCCACTCTGATAAGACCATGCTTGTGGCATCTCTGTCAGATGGAGTCATTATCATTTTTAATCCCCTTCCCATAATTTCTGAGCTTCAGTAAAGCCTATTAAAAAAGAGATGACAGGTGGGCGCAAATCCTCCTTGTATGTGGGTAACCCAGGGATTTAAGCTCTCAGGGAGCTCACACTTAACTTCTTTGAATTGATTAAAGCTTCATTTTGTCGTCTTTTTCTGCACCTGTAGTGGTTCTCGCCTCCTCTTGCTGCTCAGCCAAAGAAGAAAGCAGCTTGTGTTCATCAGAGCTGTGGGAGATATTGCCTATTGGATTTTATTTAGTTCATTAGGTTACTTGGCAACACCAGTTCTCAAATAAGCATGATATCACAGATAATTCATCTTGTTCTCATTGTTATCGCAGCAGAGTTCTTATTTCTCTACTGTGACTTCCTGTGTATGGATCACACTTTTTCTGCAAGCCTTTTAGTTTTGTTATAAACTATACATTTAGATAATGTACTTTGGCAATTGTGGATTCTGACTTTTTTTTAAATTTAGCGTATTTCCTTAACTTACTCTGTGGATTCTCTCTCCTCCTTGGTATGTGGCTGCTGATGTCTATGCTTTATTTTTTGGATGATTAATTTTATTCTTTACATGGTTTCTCAAGAGTTGCCCCTGTGTCTGCATATCAGAGAGGCCAGCAAGTTATTTGGGCAGAAGTTATCTTGATACTCCTTGAATCCATGAGGCTTCTACATTCTGTTTCTGGACCTCTGAGTTGTTTGGAGAGTCAAGTTTTTATTAGAATCTCTCTCAGCTTTTACTTTGTTGGGTTTTTTTTTATTAAAGAAAATAAACTTATTTTGGAACAATATTACAGAGTAAAACTTTAACAGAATGATTGATAATGGCAAATAGTTACATAGAGAATTCCCATACCCTATGTTATTATCATACATTAGTACATTTGTCACAATGAACCAACATTGATACATGGTTATTAATTAAAACCCATAATTTATTTAGATATCCCTAGTTTGTAATTACGTCCATCCTTTCCTGGATTCCATCTATGTCAGGTTTTACTCTCTGCCGGACCCTCCCAGGTCTTTCTTGTGCACGTGCACTGTTACCCAGCAAGGTGTATAAGCAGGGCTTATTTTTGCCTTTTACAGGTTCTCTCATCCTGGAAAGCCCATTACGTTTCCGAATGGCGTGTCACCTTTCCCCCCTGGGTGGTAACCCCATGGCACAGCTGCATGTTTCCCCCGTTTCTGTCCGAATGTGTTTGTTGATCATACACGCTGTGCTGCCATGGGTTTTGCCCTCCGCTCCAAATGAATTTTTCTTTCTCTGGTGGTGAGGCTGATAATTTTCCTGTGTGATTTGTGGTTTGTGAGAGCATAACAAACAATGAGCTTTTTCCTATCAATGTCTAACATTATAGATTAGTTCTGTCTGCTTTTGAACTTTATATAAAGAGAAACAAAGAATTTATTATTTTGTGACTTATTCCAGTCATACTGCTACATATACTGGTGTTTTTGTTGTTTTTTCTTGCTGTATAGTATTCTGTTTTATGGAAACACCCCATATTATTTATCCTTTATTCTCTCAATTGGTATTACTGAGGTTGGCCATTCTGTGTAATATCGCTATGACTAGTGTTTCATTGAACCACCAGTGTTTTATATCTTTCAGTGCACATAGTTCTGTTGAGTTCATTCCCAAAGAATTGCTGGGTTATAGCTTCAGCAGTCCCAAAACAGTTATACTATTGTATACCTTCTCCAGCCATGTATGAGAGCTCCACTTCTTCCACTGACTCTAAGACTATATTGCTTGCTTTCTTCAAAGTAGCCAAATTTTGTTTGAAGGTTTAATTTGCATTACTCTAATGACAAAAAATCTTGACCACTTCTTTAAGCTGTTAGTTATCTCCTTTGCAGTCCATTGCTCATATTTCTTCTGGAGTGTGGTCTTTCCCTTATTGATCTGCTATTTATTACATGTCCTATAAGTCCTTTGTCATTGCCATAGTACCAATTCCAGGAATACAGCTGTTGGGTTAGAGATACGCAGGCAGGAAGTTTATGGCGGAGTGGTCTCACATCAAAACACTTGGAGGAATAAAGAAAGAAAGAATTAGGGCAGGTGAAGAGTGTGCTATGATGAGATCAAAGCAAAGGCTTCAGCTGATCCCTTAGGGCCTTTTGAACTGGAATGGTTCTACAGAACATTAGCAAACTGGGACATAAGAGCCAAGATTTTACGCTACTGTATCAAGTCACTAGATGCACGCTACTTCCAGGAAGAGGTCTGACCTTTGGCAGGATTGCTGTTTTCAGCTGAGGGCAATTGCCAGGAGGGAAGACTGGGGGGAGTTTGCTGACTATTCCAGCATTTGGTGAAATGAATGCTGATGGCTAGCATGTAACAGAATATAGCACATTTGGATATATGCATTGCAAATATTTACTCTCGCTTTATGGTTTACTTTACCCCTTCTGCTTGATGTCTTTGGATAAATAGAAGTTCTTAATTTTAATGTGGCAAATTTTATCAACATTTTCCTTTATGAAAGTATTACTGTTTGGAATTTTACTTATAAAATATTTTATATTGTAACACTGTGGAGAGTTTCCCTATGCTTTATTTCAGAAGCTTTGACGTTCACTATTCCACTTATATCTATAATGTATCTGGAATTAATTTTAGTGTATGATGTGAGCTATATCAATTCATTTTCTGCATATGACCAGCCAATTGACCCAGAACCACTTACTGAAAAAATATTTTCATATTGTTCTAACTATGGTCATAAATAAAACATTTGTATAGGCACTTTTTTTTTTTTTTTTTTTTTTACTTACTTTGTATTATGGTCTATTGGCCTGTTTGTCTTTTCTCTTGCCAAGGATAGTGATATATAATCTAGCTGCCTGGGTATCTGGAGAGTCTAAAATGACAAGATCCAATTCAATATGTGAGTCTTGTTTAAATTCTGGTTCACATAATGAAAGTATAATAGACAATTTGGGATAAATTGAAGATATTTAAATATGGACTATGCATTAGGTGATTATAAAAATAGTATTAATATATACTAACTAAATAAGTTATGAAAAATACTGTCCTTATTTTTTGTAGATGTATACCGAAATTTTTAGAAGTTAAGGGTTATAAAGTCTGCAGGCTATTTTCAAATTTTTCAGCCAAAAAAAAAATATATATATACACCAATGAACAGACAGAGTAAAAAGAGGACATTACCACATACCAAATCAAACATTCATTTTTATGTTTCTACAGTTTTGTTTCCAAATTTTATAGGAAGTTGGAAAATTCAGTTGGAAAAAATCAATGCTATTTGAGAAGATTTAGGTGACTTATGTAATTCTCTGTGAACTTTTTAATAAGATGTCTAGGTAAACTCTTAAAATAGAGAAAAAAAGAATTATAAATGCAAGTAATCAAACCAAGGAAGCACTTGGATAGATTCACTTTTAAATTGACATGCTTTATTTTATAATGAATGTATAACGTGTTCTGTACAGCAGTCATTTTTTTAAAAAAAAATTATTGCTGCTCAAGTACAGTTTTATCCATTTTCCCCCACCATTCCTGCCACCCCCAACTTCAACCCCACCTCCCCTTGACTTTGTCCACGAGTCCCCCATATATGTTCCTTGACCACACTTCTCCTGTTTCCCCCATCTTCCCCTTCCCTCTCTCCCCTGTTCACTGTCAGTTTGTTCTTTACTTCAGTGTCTCTGGTTACGTCTAACTTGTTTGTTTGTTCTGTTGATTAGTCTCTACTTGTAGGTAAAATCATATGGTATTTGTCTTTCACCACCAGGCTTATTTCACTTAGCATAATGCTCTCCAGATCCTTTCATGCTGTTGCGAATAATAGGAGCGCCTTCTTTCTTTCTGGTATGTAGTATTCCGTTGTGTAAATGTACCACAGTTTTTTGATCCGCTCATTTACTAATGGGCACCTAGGTTGCTTCCAACACTTGGCTGTTGTAAATTGTGCTGCTATGAACTTTGGGATGCAGAGGTTCATTTAAATTGGTGTTTCCAGATTTTTAGGGTATCATCCTAGCAGTGGAATTGCTGGGTCAAAAGGCAGTTCCATTTTTAGTTTTT
>PVJD01012653.1:0-38476 GCA_004026545.1 Mormoops blainvillei | reverse complement strand
CTTGGCAAGACCGCTGAGCTCCGCGCGCCCCGAGGCTGGAGGAACAGACAGGAAATCCATCCTTGCTTGGCAGGTACGTCGGTAAAACGCCCAAAGCAAACAGCAGGGGAAATTCGCTTTAGTGGAGACAAACTCAGAACTTTGCTCTTTCAAAGCCTCTGTTTACTAGTCAAAGCCAAGGCTCAGGTGTGCTTTCTTCTGGCGCTCACCTCCAGAGGTGCCACTTGCGGGCCTACTGCTACGAAGGCACCGCGTAGGGCAGGCTCGGGTCACCGGGAGGGGGTGGCTCCAGTGGTGAATGAGCTCTCTGCCCGCTGGGGAGCCAGGACTGCCCACCCCAGGCCTCCCAGGGTCCAATTTGGGAAACAAGGAGACGAGAAAAACAATTCTTAGCACCTGCTAGAGTTGAGCATCACCTGCAGGTGGTGGAGGGAAGTGGAAATTGATAGGTGCTGACCTTAGGTAATTGCAGCCCAAACGGAGGTGCGCTGCTCAAAGAACAGAAGCCCCTCAAGATACCTCCAAGCGGTGGTGTGTGTTTTGCCACCTGAGCCGTATCCAATGCTATAACTGGACTGGCTGTATCTGTTAGCTTGAAATAAAATAACTATGACAATAGTGTCTGGAATAAAAATATGTAGGCTAAAAGTGGAGTTTAACAAATTTAAAAAAACAGTAGCAAAGATCTGATGTAACTTTGTGCTCCAATGAAACGTTTCCTCTGGGGCAAGCTGACTAATAGGGAAGAGGAGACCCAGAGGCACCTGGGAACCGTAGAGTTTGGGCGGGTGCCTGGCCTCCTCGACCTTGAGCAGCCGAAGGTGACGATGCCTCGGAGGTGGTGTAATACCACGGGCAAGCCCAAAGGCTGTGGGGGCGGTCTAGGTCCGGTCTTGAATCCCGGCTGGGATGCTTTTTAGCAGTGGAACGTCGGGCAAGTCGCATTCCTTCTTTAAGCCTTTGTTTCCCCTGTTTGCTGGGAAGCAGGTGCAGTGCAATTAAGCAACTAACACGAGGGACCCCAGGAGGTAGGTGACCGTGCTGACACTGACATAGAAGTGTCTGGTGTCACAGCCCTGGCACTGTCCACCGTATGCAGTGCCACTGAGCAAGAACACGTCTCACCCCCCACCCGGCTCCGCCCTCCCCAGCTTTTCTCCAGATGGAGATTTTGCGCTTTTACATCCAGGGCATTCCATCTGGGGACCTCCCACTTTCTGTCCGTTCGGTCTTTTCAGTTTCTCTGTAACCTGGTCTTGATTTTTCTTCAAAAGGAATCTTTGACTCTTTCTGACCCTAATTTCTGGTTAATCTTTGCTCTTCTTCATGATTTTTTTTTTTAGGCCATCCTCACTTTCTGTAATGCCCATCGCGTGGTTTTCTGCCTCCTGCGTTTCTCGAAACTACTCATTTGTAGGCTGTGCCTTGCGGTGCTCAGTGGACAAATAAGTTTTGGAAAATGATTGCCCTTTTAGCTGGAGTTTTATGCTAATGTGATTTATACAGCTGTCGAGGATGCTATTGCAGGCGGGGTTCCTCAAACAATTTGGACCTAGGAATTTAAAATGTCCTCCCTCCCTTCCTTCTTTCCTTTTCTTTCTTCTCTTCTCTTGTAATATTTTATGGGGCCAGAGTGTCATGCTACATGTCTTGGAGGCTATCGCCCTGGCCTTCACAGTTGAGGTTACTGCCTAAACCACACTCTGGGACCAGTTCTGTCCCTTGGTGGGGCTCAGTGGAAGCTTCACCAGCCCGCTGATGCTCTCCTAGGAACTCGTATTTTGCATCGAGAAGTGTGCTCTTAACATCTCACCTCGTAACCAAGTCCCTGCCTTTTTTTTCTTTCAACTTTATTTTTCAATTACAGTTTTCACTCGGTGTTACTTAGTATTAGTTTCAGGTGTGTAGCATAGCAGTCAGACAATCAAATACTTTACAAAGCGAGTCCCCCAATTCCAGTACCCACCTGGCACCACACACAGTTATCCAATATTGTTGACTCTGTTCCCTGTGCTGCACTTTATAGCCCCAGGACTACTTTGTAACTACCAATTGGTATTTCTTTTCTTTTTTTAAAAATAATGTCTTCCTCTTCTTTTTTTTTTTTTTAAAGATTTTATTTATTTTAATTTTAGACAGAGAAGAAGGGAGAGAGAAAGAGAGGGAGAGAAACATCACTGTGTGGTTGCCTCTTGTGTACCTCCTACTAGGGAACTGGTTGCCCATAACCCAGGCCTGTGCCCCGACTGGGGAATTGAACCGGCAACCATTTGGTTCACAGGCTGATGCTCAATCCACTGAGCTACAACGGCCAGGGCCAGCCTGTATTTCTTAATCCCTTCACCTTTTCCACCTAGCTCCCCAACCCCCTCCCCTCTGGCGCCCCTCAGTCTGTTCTCTCTATGAGTCTATTTCTATTTTGTTTGTTCGTTGCTAAGTCCTTATCTTATAAACCATTCAGTAAGTGCATCCCTACTTTTGTCTCCTGTCCATTATCCCAGTTCCTATGGCTTTATTTGTCATTCCAAGATCTGGCGTCCTACTTTGTCCCCAAACTTGACTCCAGATCGACCGTTTCTCCTCATGACACCTCTTTTTATCCCTACCCATTTTCTTCCAGTGAGCCTTTCCCAGGGGGCCTGTTTGGGTATCCTGGTCTCCATTCTTGGGTCTGTGCCTATCTGATCCATCCTAGCTCTTTGCCAAGTGTTTGGTATGTTTAGTTGTTGAAGAATTCAGGCTCTGGGGTCAGATGCACTCAAAAAAATTTGAGTTCAAATTTCAGTTCCACCGCCTAATAATTGTAAACTCTTGGGTAAATTATTTAACAGTGGGCCTCCATTTTTCTCATCTGTAAAGCAAGGGCAACTCCCTCCTACAGCCCAGATGAAGATTAAATGAGAGAGTGCCTGCGAAGTGCTTCTCACAGCACCCGGGGTACTGTGGGAACTATTCACATACCCAAGTCCCGGGGTCTGCTTCGGTTGATTTAGCTTAGAATTTGTGTCACAGGCTTAGCACTTGGTTTTGTTTGTGACATGGTTATAGCTCCCCATACTATGTTTGGACTTAATTTTATTTTTTTAAATTATGGCTAATGCCAAACATACCATAAGTGCAGAGAATAATAGCATAGACTTGTGGTACTTGTCACTGGATTGGGTCTTCCGTGGTAGTTCTTCTTTATTCTGTTCTAACATTAAATCTTACTTTGCTCCCTACGCAGGAGACATGACACAGGTTGTGACGGAGCACCAGCCACCCCCTGTGTGGGAGGCTGTGGATAAGCATGTCTCTCTGCTTAACCTCTTGTAGAGGGCGGGGCCGCTGAAAAGGCTATCTTTTCTGTCTTGTTCTAAGGGATGCGGGGACGGAAAAGTAGCAGGCTACTGGATTGTTTTCTGGAGGATACACTTCATTTTCCAAAGCTAAACTGTCCTATCTTCCCTTGTCAGTTCTTCAGCGGCTTGACCTGTGTTTCATTTGTTCTTGTACCCCCAGCCTCTAACTGGGCCTGGTGCAGAACAATGTTGGAATCTCTGACTTCCCCATTTTTAACTAAAGTTCTCTGAGAACTGCCTTCTAGGGTCAGATTTGAGTTTCAGGTCTGGGCCTTGGGGGCTTAAAGCTGCAGACTAGACAAGACAGGTCTCAGAGTGAAATCTCCCTTTCTCTCATTTATTTATTTACTTGTGTACGTATTTTATTTTTGGCATGGCGTGATTGACATCTAGGGACACAGCAGGTGTGCAGGAGGAAACACCACCCTACGTTTTAGTCCCGTGGCATCAGAGGATGTCTCTGGGAACAGAGGTTTTACGCCATAGTTCCTCCTGATGGCAGTGGAGCCTTAAATATCATCAGAGTCCGGTCTTTCACATTCTAAATCCCATTATCTAGGTTAGCTCATCTGTATTCAAAAGATCAATGTTGCATTATTACAAAGATCCTTTCAAGTGTAAAAAGGATGGCACTTCATTACAGAAAGTAAAAGAAACTAATCAAACTTTCTTGGTGAAATCATTGACTTTTTTAGGTAAAGGGCAAATTTGAGAATTTGAAAGTCCGAGCTGCGAGGGGACTGGTGGTTTGGGCTCACTCTGGCATGCCTCTGGTCGTGGCGTGTGAGTCTCGGCCAAGCCTCCAGAAGAAAGGCATTTTTGAAAGAACCTCATTGCTTGAAGCTCTTTTCATTTCCTTTGCCATTGTTTTGTGTGGCTCGGGGGAAGAAAAGTTAGCTGCCGCTGGGAAGGCTCAGAGAGACAACCCGCGGTGCACGGTACACAGGAACACTTCTTTTGATCTCCTTAGTGACAATTGTTAGGAACACTTTGGCAAGTATTATTTACTCATTGTTTTCACTCTAATGTCAATCTACAGTTCTTGCTGCTCGGGGTCACCTGGTGGGCTTTGTGTTCCCAGGCAGGATATTTGTTCAGGGAGTGCTTTGGGCTGACACCTGTGGAAGAGGCTGGGAGGCTGCAGGTTAGGGCCCTGAGAGAAGGCTGCCCTCGGCTGCCTGCACTGGGCTCAGGGGCCTTGGAGCTGGTGGCACTTTCAGAGCAGTCTGCCCAGGGGAGGGGGGAGCGGCCTGACGGTCATTGTACTGTCAGAAGCAGCCCTGGGAAAGGGGCTTGATTTGGGCGAGCCAGTGGTGAGGACGGCTGGGGGCTGTTTGCCGGCAGCCTGGGAAAAATTCCTTTTATTTCTGAAAGTGAGACCAGGGCAGCCCTTCACAGTGTCTGCCACTCTGCACCTCTTAGAACAAAATGGTCATTGGCTACTTTCTGTGTCGCGGGACTGTGAGTCACAGTCCTTGCCTTGCGAGGTGTCTCCGAGCAGTGTCCTCTGGCTGAGATTAACTGGTAATTCTGATAGGCCAGGCACAGTTCCAAACACTCACATTCACTAATGTAACCCGCTAAGCGGTAGGGGACAACCAGAGTGCTTACCTTCCTTTTCGGACGGGGAAACTGAGGCACGTGGTAGCGAAGCTTGGGGCAGGCTTTTCCCAAGGTCCTGATCACCTGCCTCCAAAACGTTGCCATTTTTGTGAGATCCAAGCCATTCTTCTGCTTCTTGCAGCTTATGGCTGAGAATGTAAAAGACAAAACAGAACAACTCATCCATCGTTTTATATTAACTGTCTGATGAAATGATAAGATTTCAGATATATTGGGTTAAATAAAAATATTTAAAAAATGGATTTCATCTCTTTTATGTTAAAATTTTCATCTAGAAAATTTTAAAGTTACTTAGTGCCTCGTAAGGGTAGCTTTTTTATTTTTACTGGGCAGAGTTGCCTTAGGGTGTCCGAGCCTCTTCCAGCGAAGATGTGTTTTGCCCTTAAATTCAGACAAAATTCCATTTACTTCGTTTTTGGGATTGGGTTCTTTTAATGTGCTTAATTTAATTTGTACTTATTAATAGGGGTTTTATCCCCCAAATAGCCACTTGCTGGTTGTTTAGGGATCGTTGAAAACTAGTTAGAGCCTGCCTGAGCGGGATGCATTAAAGTTCCATTGTTGTAGGGGAGCAAGGTCGTGAACTTGAAATTAATCAACGATTTCAAACCACCATGATGGGATATTCACCCTCGGCATTACTGTTCAACACGCAAACTGCTGTTTAGAGGAGAACCAGTAAAATCCAACCCTTCTGCCCTCAGAAATTAAAAGCAATTTATTTTTATTTTTGGCAAACTCTGAGAAGCACTCGTGCATCCATCTCCTTTGCCCAGACGCCCCACCTGTGTTGCATGTGTTTTGGACTTTTGAGTCGACAGGCGGGGAAATTGGGTTGTCTTGGTGTCCCACAAGATGTAGATGAGACCCCTTGAACTGCGGTTGGGAAGTCCATCGTCCGCACCTGATACATTTTATGTGAAATGAATCAGAAACCCCAAGGATACATTTGGCCAAAGGAGCACGGAGCATGTGGGCTGCAACCAAAGCCACATACATCACCCCGAAGCGCGCCAGGCTCGGCCCCCAGACTGGGCGCAGGGTTTCCGATCTGGTCCTGGCATTTACCAGAGCGCGGGAGGACCACAAGGCTGTGTGGGAAGCACCTGGCTTTTGTCCCAGCTTCTGTGGCTGGTGAAGCCTGTCTGATCTGGAACTGGATATAAACACAGCTTGTGGATTCAAACAGATACCCTATCACCTTCAAGGGTCGTTTGGTCCCAGTCCCAGAAGTAAACACCTCCACAAATAGCTGTTTACCCAACCACCCAGCCTTCCCCATAACCCCTCACCCCCCCAGGAATGAAGAAAGATCCAGAGGTGATTTGTAAATATGTAAGAGGCCTACCTGGAAAAAATCCAACCATTGTTAATATAATGAGAACCATTCGTGTGCCGTCGATGTAACCTGGCAGCCAAGGAGAGTGGTCTGGAAGGTGACCTGCATGCGCAATGACGGCCTCACTGTGCTAGTCAAGCAGGGCGGTCGGCACCGTTGAGTGAGCATGTGCACTGTGTGGCCATCGCATTCAAAATGACTGAGCGAGTAGAGCAACGAGTCTGCGTCAGATTTTGCGTTAAGCTTGAACCTTCACTCCTCTGTGGAAACTATTTGGATGATTCAGGAGGTCGCGGCAACTGGTGACTGGCAGCGTCATCATGACAATGTGTCTGCTCATGCATCAGTCGTGTCTTGTGAAGAGTGTTTTGGCAAAACATAAGCTTATTCATGTGACTCAGCCCCCCTAGAGCCCAGATGTGGTGCCCTGTGACTTCTGGCTTTTCCCAAAACTAAAGTCACCTTGGAAAGGGAAGAGATTTCAGACAGTTGATGAGATTCAGGAAGATATGATGGGGCAGCTGATGGCAATTGGGACAACTGTGTGAGGTCCCAAGGTGCCTACTTTGAAGGGGACTGAGACAACATTGTCCTTTGTACAATGTTTCTTGTGTCTTGTATCTTCTTCAATAAATGTCTCTGTTGGCATAGTACCTGGCTGGATACTTTCTGGACCACACACACACACACACACACACACACGAGTCTGGCAGAAGTAGCTCCTGCTTGAGCGTGGTTCGTAGAGTAATAATATGGGTGTAATAATTTCTAGTTTTAATTTGAACGTTTCACCTAAAATTCCTATGGTGTGCTTGAGTGTGATATTGTTATGTTACCGAATTACATGCTTATGATTTTGTAATAACAGATTTTGTAATAAAAAAGGGGCGTCACTTGTGCCAGAGCCCGTATATTAAGTATTCCAGTTGATTACTCACTCAGTACTTTTTACTATTAGCACTTTGGTGATAAGCCTAAGAAGCCTAAATTGGGCCTCCCAGTGAATGATATTTTATATCTTTCTGAGTAGAGATGCGGTGGCTGCCTTATTTGGTTACCCTGACTCTTGGATATAGCAACAATGTGATTTTTTAGAATTTACTTTTATTATCACTTTTTTAACTGAACTTATTGGAGTGACATTGGGGGTTACTAAAATTCGGTTTCGGGGGTACAATTTTATAATGCAATACCTGTATACTGCACTGTGTGTTCACCAGCCCAAGTCAAGTCTTCTTCCACCGCCATTTCTCCCCCCATACCATCTTCTACCTCCCTCCAACCCCTCTTTCCCCCTGGTAGACATGCTGTTTGGGTCTATGAGTTTTTTTTTGTTTGTTTGTTTGTTTTGTCTTGCTTAATCCCTTTACCTTTTTTACCCAGCCCTGCAACCCTTCCCTCAGACAGCTCTCAGGCTGTTCCCTGTCTCTATGAGTCTTTTTATACCTTGGTTTTTAGTTTATTTTGTTCATTAGATTCCATTTTGTCCAGATCGCCCACCCTGTTGCCATATAATTTTTCATAATATTAGTGCAGTCGCAGTTCAGAAAGAGTTCGCGGCCTTGCTTGCTTTTGTTCAGCCACCGCGGCCAGAGCGAGCCGCCAGAGACAAATCTGCTTGCCGCTCGCCCTGCGTCGGGCTCTTCCGAGCCCCAAGATATTGCCCTTGGGAAAAAGTCTGCCTTTTATGTGTGATCTACAAAGATTTTTCGACATATTTCCTGACTACACTCTCATTCTCTCTCTCTTTTTTTTGTGGACGACAGCATCCTTTTGTTGAAGAGCGTCATTGAGAGGACGCGGTCCTTGGCTGACCCGTGAGCCGGCCTGCGGCCATCGGAGCCTTCTCACTCCCTCGGCCGCCCTTGGGAGGTGCGGCTTGTCCGCCCTTCCCACCCCAGGAGCCGTCTCAAGGCTGTAGCCTCGAGGGAGTAGAGTGCTGTGGCGACTGTCCGGACTGTGCCTCTGACTGGGCTCCGTTAAGGCCTCTGTATGAGCTTTGAAGATTGTGGCAGGCGGGCGAGGGGCTCTACTTCTCTTGCAACCGCTCAAGACCAGCCTTAAGTATGGAAGTTCCCTTGCTCCCAACAGCCATCTACCCTCCTGGAGTGACCTGCCTCTTTCTTCAGTCTTTCCTTGCCCTCTGTGTACAAGGGTCAGTTTTATTTTATTTTGTGTATCTATTTTTTATCCTCACCCGGAGGCTTTTTTTTATTTTTATTTTTTCATTGCTTTTAGAGAGAGAGGAAGGGAGAGAAGAAGGGAGAGTGAAAGAGAAGCATTGATTGGTTGCCTCCCTTACATGCCCGGACTGGAGGTCACACACACCCAGACCAGACAGAACCTGTAACCCAGGTATGTGCCCTGACTGGGAAATGAACCTATAACCACTCGGTTGTGCGACAATGCTCCAGCCAACTCAGCCACGCTGGCCAGGGTTATAAGGGTCAGTTTTAGATGTCACCTGGGGAGCTCCTGAGTTTGCAAAACAACATTTTCCTTTACGAATTTTCTAATTGTTTGTTTATTGATATATTGGAACACAACTGTGAAAGAAATTGATTTTCTGTCCAGCAAATTTCTGAAGTTTAAAAACTTGTTCTAATAGTTTTTCCATAGAATAATCTGGATTTTCTATGTTCACAATGTCATTACCTTTGAATAATAACAGTTATTATTTTTCCTTTCCAATGTTATGCATTTTATTTCTTATTGAGTTGTCTGCCCTCTAGTTCAGTGTTGAATAGAAGTGGTGGTTGGATGGCCTTGGCTTTTTTCTGACTTGAAAGGAAACACTTCTGACTTTTCATCATTAAATATTCTGTTTGCTGTAGGTTTTTGTTTGAAGATACTAGTTATCAGATTAAGGCAGTGTCTTTCTTTTTCTAGTTTGCTTTATTTTTAATGTCTGACTGAATACTGAATTTTATAAGGTCCTTTTTCTGCATTAACTGATGATCATAATCCTCTTCTTTCCTTTAATTATTGATATGATGAAATGCAGTGATAGGTTTCTGTAGTCAAACCCCTGCTTCATTTCTCTTTATTGCTGAGTAGTATTTCGGTTATAGATATATCACAATTTGTTTAGCCACTTACTTGTTGGTGGACATCTGGGGTGTTGCAGTGTTTGGCTATTAAAAAATAAGCTGTTATGAATATTTATGTACAAATCTTTGTGGGAACATACATTTTCATTTTTCATGGGTGAATACCTAGGAATAGAATGGCTAACATATGATAGGTAAATGTTTAATTAAAAATAAAATAACTGCCAAGCTGTTTTCAAAGGGGATGTACTATTTCACATTCCTATCAACGATCTATGAGAGTTTTGGCTGTTTCCCATACCTTTACTTGGTATGAATATCATTGAAATTTCAGCCATTCTAATCTATGTGTTGCGATGGCTTATGGTTTTGATTTACGTTTCCCTCATGACTCATGTTTTCCATCTTTTCACACGCTTCTCAGCTATTTGTACATCGTTTTTATGAAGTGTATTTCAAAGTTTTGGCCTATTTTTAAGATCGCGTTGTTTTCTTATTATTGAATGGTTGTGTACTTTATGTATATCCTGGCTGCAAGTCGTTTATCTGGTATGTTTTGTGTGTACTTCCCATGGGTCTTTGACTTGCTTTTTCAATTTTTAAAATGCTGTCTTTTGCAAAGCAAAATTGTTTAATTTTGAAATCCTACTTAGCATTTTTTTCTTTTATAACTTGTGCATTATATGTCCTATTGAAAAACTTATCTATGTCAAGGTTGTAAAGATTTTCTCATTTTCTTCTAGAAGTTTTATAGGTAATTTTAAGTTTTATATGCATGTCTATGACCCGTTTTGAATTAG
This sequence comes from Mormoops blainvillei, assembly GCA_004026545.1. NCBI lineage: Eukaryota > Metazoa > Chordata > Mammalia > Chiroptera > Mormoopidae > Mormoops > Mormoops blainvillei. The sequence continues at coordinate 28,323 of PVJD01012653.1, read as the reverse complement.
TATTTTTATATGGTATGAGGTAAGGGGTTGATGTTACTGAATTCTGTTCCCCAATTAAAAAAAAAATGTTTTTATATCTATGCTCAACAAGTTGGCTGTATTTTTGTCTTCGTTGTAATTTTTTATCTGTTCTTGAGATAAGGTTGTTCTTAACTCATGAAATGAACTGGAGGGCTTGCTGCCTTTTTCTATGCTCTACAATCGTTTGTATGACATTAAGATTACTTATTCCCTAAAACTGGGGAAAATTAACCTTTAAAACAGTCTTAGTGCTTGTCTGGTTCTGTGTGTGTATAAATATTGATTTAATTTTTTAAATACCATTATTCTATTTATATTTACTATGTCTCCTTTTACAAAAAATTATTTTTACTGTATTTTTTCCATTGTCATTTATCCCCCTTAGATCCCCTCACCCCACAATCACCACCCTGTTGTCCATGTCCATGAGTCCTTTTTCCTTTTCACTCCATTCCTTCACCCCCTAACCACCCCCCACAGCTGTCATCCTGTTCTCTGTCTATGAGTCTGTCTCTGTTTTGTTTGTTAGTTCAGTTTGTCCATTAGATTCCACATATAAGTGAAATCATATGGTTCTTGTCTTTCTCTGACTGGCTTATTTCATTTAGCATAATGTTTTCCAGGTTTATCCATGCTGTTGCAGAAGGCAAGATTTCTTTCTTTTTTATACCTGAGTAGCATTCCATTGTGTAAATGTACCATAGTTGTTTTATCTACTCACCTACTGATGGACATTTATTCTATTTATATTTACTATCTCTTCTTTAGTCGTGTTTAAGTTATATTTTCATGGGAAATTGTTTATTTTTGTTTTAAAAATTATTAACACAGCCCTGGCTGGTGTAGCTCAGTGGATTGAGCATCAGCCTGTGAACCAAAGGGTCGCCGGTTCGATTCCCCAGTCAGGGCAAAGGCCTGGGATGCGGGCCAGGTCCCCAGTAGGGGGCACACGAGAGGCAACCACACATTGATGTTTCTCTCCCTCTCTTTCTCCCTCCCTCCCCCTCTGTCTAAAAATAAAATAAATAAAATCTTTAAAAATTATTAATACAAAGGCATTATGTTTTAGATTTTTTCTTTTGTTTTTTCCTTTTTTTGTAGACTGGGAGGTAAATGAATAGAGCATTGCCTTCTATCCAATCATCTCTCCTAGCCTGTGTTCCAATGTCCCAAAGTTTAATTAATAGAATAAGGAAGCTGCCCTGAACTGAAGTCAACGCTTTGGATAGATTTTATTTTATTTTATTTTTTTAAACCAATCTGACTCATTGCTCCAATTGAGAGCTCATTGAGAGATTCCAGCAAATCTTATTGATCACTGTAGACTCTGGCACAAGCACCAAAACCTGAGTGTTGAATAAATTGGTGTATCCGGAGTTTAGCCCAATAGCAAGTCTGATTGGCTCTCTCTGCAAGATACCCAACCCCTCCTCACCATCTCTTTCACTATTCTACTGTCCTACTCCAAGTGTCATCACCTCTTGACTTGACTTTTGCCACAGACTCTAGATTTCTTTGTTTCACTCTTGCCTCCATACTTTGGTCTATGTCCCAGGAGAATAGTTTTAAAACTTTTTATCAGATCATGTGATATTCTCCCCAAAATTCTCCAATGGTGTATCATCACACATAGATAAATTCCCAGTGGAGCCCTGACTAGCGTGGCTCAATGGATTGAGCACCAGCCTGCAAACCAAAGGGTCACCTGTTCCATTCCCAGTCAGGGCACATGTCTGGGTTGTGGGCCAGGTTCCCAGCAGAGGGCGCTCGAGAGTCAACCACACATTGATGTTTCTCTCCCTCTTCCTCTCTTTATCTTTTCCTTCCTCTCTCCCTGAGAGTAAATAAATAAAATCTTTAAAAAAAAATTCCCAGTAAAGTAGGAATGTAGACTTGACAAAGGGTGTGTTCTGAATCCAAAGGTTTCTGTTTAGCATACCCAACCACAACTCTCAAAGCTTCCCCATGGGTGCCGAATATTTTGTATTCTACTTTTGTACTCCAACTTCACACTCAACCTCAGTCCAACCAACCTAGTGATCATCTGGAATCTTCAGAATTTGGGGGAATGTTTCTTTGTTCCTTGATAGAAATGTTCACCTTCAAACAAATTGGCACCATTTGCCTAGGACCTTACAGGGCCACAATGCTGGAAGCTTTCGCAAGTCATCTAATTCATTAATTCAGAGCTGCGTCATAATGCTCTTGTTCATGTATTTCTTTTTCATTTTCCAAAATTTATATTGGATTTATTGGGGTGACCTTGGTTAATAAAATTATATAGGTTTCAGAGGTACAATTCTATAACACATCATCCGTGTACTGTATTGTGTGTTCACCGCCCCAAGTCATGTCTCCTTCCATCACCATTTATCCCTCTCATTTCCTCTGGTAATCACCATGCCGTTGTCTGTGTCTACGAATTTTGTTTTTCTTTTGTTACTTAATCCCTTCTCCTTTTCACCCAGCTCCCTTTCAGGTCACTGCCTCTAGGCCCTACCTGTGTAGACAGTCTGGTGCAGGCGCAACCTGCAGATTTTGGGTTTTAGCGCTCTTCTTTTTCAGGCTGACCCCTTCATAGCCAGAACTGTGATTGGTTGCTTGTAACAGCTCCATACAATGTTAACAATTACTAAAATTATTCTGTGATTTCTGTATGTGGAGAAAGACAACTCAAGCATTTTTTAAAGAAACGATTTCATTTATTTATTTTTAGAGAGAGAGGAATGGAAAGAGAAAGAGAGGGAGGGAAACACCAATGTATGGTTGCCTCTCGCGTGCCCCCTACTGGGGACCTGGCCGGCAACCCAGGCATGTGCTCTCACTGGGAATGGAACCGATGACCCTTTGGTACACAGGCCGGTGCTCAATCCACTGAGCCACACCAGCCAAGTCTCAAGCATTTTTATAAGCAAGAAGAACTCTGGAATTGTCTCCTTATCTGGTAATTTTGGAGGATAATCGTAGATGATAATCACGTAGAGACTATTTGGTGGCTGAGATATAATTGTTAAAAACATTATACCTGAATGCCTTAGCATTTTTCTTATGCACTGATGCATTTTTAAAAATGAGAGCCTTTTACCTTTTTGACTTTCCGTTTTCCTTCTCAAAATCGACCACTTTCTAAGCATTTACATGAATGGGTTCAAACCATATATCTTGTTTTCTAACTTAACTTTTTTTTTTAACTTCATGGTATAAATTGACCTTTGTATGTTAGTATGTTTAAATTAAATTCACCTTAGTTTTTTTTTTAAAGATTTTTAATTTTTTTTATTTTTAGATAGAGAGGAAGGGAGGGAGAAAGAGGGAGAGAAACATCAGTGTGTGGTTGCTTCTCATGCGCCCCCTACTGGGGACTTGCCCTGCAGCCCAGGGATGTGTCCTGACTGGGGAATCAAACCGGCAACCATTTGGTTCACAGGCTGATGCTCAATCCACTGAGCTACCCCAGCCGGGGCTTCCCTCAGTTTTTGGATGGCAGTTGAGTTTTTTCGTGAATGAATGTACAGTTATGAGTTCTCTCATCCTTCTACTGATTGTGATGATCCCGGCTAGTCAAGTTCTAGAATATTAATGCTGATAAAATGTTTTCACATTCATGTAAATTACCAAGTGCTAAAGGGACTAAAGAACATCAACTTGACCCTAAAGGGAACAAGGCAGAAATTTCAAAGGCATTTAAACAACAATAGTAAAATAAAATTAATTAACTTCCCTTTAAACAAATCCTTTTAAGTTTCCATGGCAATTTTGCTTGTGAAAAAAATCCTTAGCCTACCTTCTACATGGAAGACACTTAGTCTCTGTAAACCCAAGACAGGAGGGAAAGGGGATATAACTACAAGTACAAGGGAAAGACTCTGTTAACACTGGGCAGAGCAGAAAAATGTTTTAGTTGCATGATTGTGTGCCAAAGGCCCTTTGAAGCAACCTGGAACTGAAGTGTTGATTCCATAGTGTAATCTCCCTGTGGAATAATAAAACATAGGCTGGGTACGAGATGGTTTCTAGTTTGTTCCAGCCCCATCATTGGTTCTCAGATGTTTGTGGAATGAACATGGGATAAATGACCAAATGCAGACCTAGAAGCAGAGATGCGCCTGAGATCTTGTGGTGAGCCCACCAATACGTGGACCATGAACCCTGAAGAATGGTTGGCAGCCCCCTGAGTCTTCCTTAAGGGCTGAAAAGTGGTTCTAAAATTCAACTAGACCCCATGAATTGCAGTGTGGGGACTATAAAAAGTGCTTCAAACAGGATCTAACTGCTCAGCACCTGGGCATCAGTTAGATGTTCCCACTGCAAGAAAGCCCTTGTCAGAACCCTTCTAGGGACACAGCAGTGTAAGATTCTTACAAAGTTGAGGGATGATTATTAAAAATAAAGGATGCTCTAGTAAATCATGTCAATGTGCTACAGAGATCACTTAAAAAGTGATTACCAGGTGTTTTTGAATCGCTTTTAAAGGCACCCCCAACCACAAGAGTAGGACTTCAGTGTTTGACATGCACAGACAAAGAAAACATAGACCCATCGATACCAAAGAAAATTTGACTCTTCCTCCTATAAATTGATATGGAAAGCTGTGATTTGGGAGTCATGTGGTTGATAATGATCTCTTGGAACCCTAAATTATCCCCCCGGGAATAATGTAGTATGATGCAATAGATCAAAGAGCAGACGACGTGGGCTCCAGTCCTCATTTCTGCTCTGTAACTATAACTACTTTTCTATCTTTAGGCCAGAAACGTAGCCTGACTAGGGCTTTATCATCAGAAAGCTGGGAATAAAAATACCGGTCCTGCTTATTTTGCAAGGTTGTTTCAAGGATGAAATGAAATAAATGAATAGGAAAACATTTCCAAAAACTACTGTTCTACAACCATAAAGTTTGTAAACTTGCTGAGTTTACAGTGTCCTCAAACTTTAGTGTGTGGGTAAGGATCCTTTTTGGTGAAGAATGCAGTTTCAAAAACATCTATTTCCAGTAATACTTCAGGCAATAGAGTCCAAAAAACCCTCCCATTACCCATCTCCTTTGAATGCTGGGTAAAGGAGAGCTGACATCCTTATAAATGCATAACTGAGCCTGTGATCAGGAAAGGACAATTCCTGGGGCCAGAAACTGGAAGGGGCAGCAGTGACTCGGAGATGTAATTAGGTACTAAAGCCATAGCTGCCTCGAGGGACAGTGATCTAGTGTCATGTATTTTAGGCCAGAGAGGAACAGAGGACAAGGTCTGGTGCTCACCCAAGGCGCAGAGTGAGAATTGAAACTTCCTGTGCATCTATCTCTCCTAAAGGGCTTTTTCCTCATTAAAAAGGCAGGTGAAAAAATAAAAATAAAACCCTATCATTGGCAAAGGGAAGTGCCAAGGACCCTAGCCCTCCTGGCTTGAGTTCCAGGACAGGCGAGGGTGGGCTCTCTCCTGTGGCTTATACCAGAGGCTTGCCTGTTCAAGGCCTCACACCACTTGCGTGGTCTGTGAAGGAACAAGCCCAGAAAGCAACTCTGAGTTCCTGGGCTGGTGGAACCAAGGCATGGAGGGCAGACACCCCCAAATTTTCCCTTTCAGGGATGCCCCCTTTGCCCAGGTATCTCTGGATTCTAGAAGGAAAACCCAGTCTAACATTAACTCCAGTTCCTAAGCTCATTTGTAACAAGACCCGGTAGAAATAGAGATGTTCAAGGACTTCAGATATTGGATATAAGATACAGAGTGTATGTTTAAAAGGTCTGAACATTGCAGATTCCTGGGTCCCAATGAATTAATGCCGGAGCGGACCTGGGAATATGCATTTTAAGGAAGCACCCCAGAGGGGTGAGGTGCAGATGGCCCTCAGAGGACCCATTGGGAACAGTAGCTTTGCCAGTTTTCCAACACTTATTCCATTGGCCACTTGAAATACTGAAGGGATACACCTTTGGTTCCAGTTCCATGTTAGTGGGTTAGAAGGGTATCCTGTAATGGCAAATTTCCTTTTCTCTGTGACCGGTTAGGATTTTTCGGTCTTCCACTGGCCTAAAAACAAGCTGACGACAACGAATAATGCTACTCAACCAACACGGAGAGTTGGTGGACGTGACAGCCTCTCCCCTCTCTGCTTCACCGCGACCCTCCGCCAAGTCCTCCGGGCTGGTGATGCCTCTCATTGTGTTATGACTTACAGAGGTTAAAATGCTGCACAATGGGTCATTGAGGCAGATGGTGACTTTTTTTTTCCTGTTTATGTTCTTTCCGTATTGAAAACTTGTCCTTGCTCCAGGTGCAGTTTGCCCTTCAGAGGAGGGTTGGGGAAGGAACTGAGGTGGGGTTAGGGGAAGGTCTGCAGAGAACAGCCACCAGGAAAATTTTAGTCCTGGCTCTCCGTCTTCTCATTCTTTGTCGCCTTTTTATCTATTGATAAAAACATGAGAGGGGTTTGCTTTTGAAAGCCCTGTGCAGGGAAACGTTGTCTTTCCTATCTTTGAGCTGTTCAGCCATCTGTCCCAATTTCTTCCTGGTTTCCTGTTATTTTCAGTCTGCCTTTTATTAAGATTAACATGCAGCGCTACCACATATTCTATTAAGCTTGTCTCTTCACTACTTTATCTCATTAACTGCTTGATCACTGTGAATAAAAATAATCTTCCATTAAGTCACAACTTCAAACGTCTGTGAGACTTTAGATCAAGCAAACCTTCAACAGCTTAAACAAAAATCTCTTTAAATCCAAGAGGTTCCCTTCAAAGGAAAACCTGTGGGTGTTCTCAACCCAACTGACAGGTAAATAGTCATTTGTAACTAAAGATAATGCAAGTGAGAAAGCAGGGCATACTCTGGAGTCTGTACTTCTCTGAACTTTTTCTCTGGTCAAGGTAACTTAGAGATGGCCCCAGGATGGCATTGGTTTGGAAAATACAACATCCTACACATGGGAATGGCATGGTATCCACAAGCAACTGTGCAGTTTTCTGTCCTATTTCATACTTTATTTTTCTGTTTATAAAATTAATACAAAAAGAAACAAAAGACAAAACAGAAAAAAAGGTGGAGGTGATAAGGGCCACTGTTGCCCTAACCGGGAATAACCAATTACTATTTTGATAGTCCTTCTGGTTTTTAAGTGAGTTGCGTGTGAATGTGCAAAAAGGTAGTGTAACGTGCATATGCTCTTCAGATCTCTACTCTGAATCACTGCGTTCTTGGGAGCCATTTTTAATGTCTCTGATCTGTCTGTTGCCACTAGATACAGTCACTGCTCAGTGGTCTTCTTGGCAGTAGTCACAGTTGTAAATTGATTGCTCTGTCTCTCCTGCTGGCCTGTGAGCCTCCTAAGTGTCAGGGTCGTGAATTCTTAAGGCTTAGCACAGTGCCTGACACACAGTAGGTGCTTCGAGAACTTTGGTTTGGAGGAATGAGTGGTGACTTTTCAGGCCTACAAGACACTCCATGCATGGATAAACCATTGCCTGTCCAGCTATAGTTTAACTTTGAGGTTGCTTATTGGCTATTATAAATGGGACAGTAGGCAGTTTTGTGTAAAACAGCCTTGCCCACATCCTTAGTTATACCTTTACAAAAATTTCTAGGAAAAGAAAATTACTGAAATAGAGAGTATGGGACACTTCAGTGCCTGAGGTACATACTGTTAAATTGCCTTCCAGAAAGATATCAGTTATTACAGAGGCTCTCATAGGTAGAAGAGGGTGTCTGTTCCCCCACGTCCGTGACAGCATTGTCATATTTTAAATTATTTTTGCTAATTTTAATTTTTTATGCAAATTGGCTATTTCTAATCTTTATGTAGTTTTCTACTTGGATATCTATACTTCAGTATTTATAACAATTCTACAAATTAAGATTTTTGGCCGTGTCTCACATAGTCTGTTGACTTAAGTCTTCTTTTAGTTTATCAATTGATGGATGTATTTATTTGTAAAGATGCAAAACTCTCCATCTTTTTCCTTTATTGTTTTGTTTTTTATACTTAGGAAGCTTTTCCCACACTAAGATTATAGAAATAATAGCTGAGAAAAAATAATCTAAGAGTGTAAGTTTGACTATGAAGAGGGAAAAGGCTAGATTCATTTGTAAGTAATGCTGGTGAATTGATCAATTATATGGAGGAGGAAAAGTTATTCTCACTTAACATCTTACATCCATATGGATACAAATCAAATTTTAAAAATTATAAAAGAATGAGAAGAAAATATTGGTGCGTAAATGGTTCAGTGTATATGTCTTATTTGGCTGAGCACTCAAATTTATGAGAGCTTAAGAATGCCTTTGGAGAAAAAAATTCCTTATTGTTAAAAGTTTTGGTTAGAAATTTTGATAAGAAATTCCCCAAGAAATTGAGTGTTGAACGGAGCTTCTACCTGGCTGGTGTGGCTCAGTGCCAGCCTGCGAACCAAAGGGTCGCTGGTTCGATTCCTAGTCAGGACACATGCCTGGGTTGTGGGCCAGGTCCTCAGTAGGGGGTGTGTGAGAGGCAACAGCACATTGATGTTTCTCTCCCTCTCTTTCTCCTTCCCTTCCCCTCTCTCTAAAAATAAATAAATACAAAACCTCAAAAAATAAAGAAAAGGAGATTCTAACTCTTGGCCTTCCAAGGTGTATTCTTTTGAACCCACAACAACAATCCTAATTCAGTCAAGCCAGGATAAGTAAAGAGCATGGTGGAGAAAGGACCCTGGACTTGGAGTTAGGCAATACAGTGTCTAGTCGTGGCTTTATCTCATTACTCACCACATATTTAGGTCATTTTGGAAGACCTTTGTAAAGACATTCTCCTCATCTGTAAAATGGAATAACAAAAATCACTGTGCATTCTACTTTGCAGAGTTGTTGGGAAGTTCAAATCAGATGCTGTAAATGAACACTATTTCTTCCTGAAGGGTTTCATGTGACATAATAATAGCACAATGAGTATTTTATTGCTGCTCCTTATGTTCTTACCTATCTCTCCTACAGAACTATTATTTTACTAGCAAGTTTGCCCACCCCTCTGATAATGCCTGCCGTGATGGCTTTCCTGAACAGATTACACTTTGCAGTGATTAAGAGCTCTGACTCTGGAGCCCACCTGAGTGTGGTTTGAATCCAGGTTCTGTCATGTATCTTTTTGTAACCTTGGGCAAGTTATTTAATATCTCTAAGTTTCAGTTTTCCCATCTTTGAAAAGAAGATAACAGTATCTCCCTTGATAAGTCAAGGCTCTTTGGTTATGTCAGTAATCCAAATTACGGTTACTGAAGCGAAAAAGGGATTGCCGTAGCGAAGCTATTTCTATATATCTATATGTCTACATAGCTATATATCTATCTATATGGCACACTCTCTAGGAGTGGTTAGTTAAGGTATGATCTTATCACCCTCTTTTGAATTACTTCTTCATTAGCTTCAAACTTTTTTTCCCCCCAAACAGGATTTGTGCACCTAGCGAAGGAAAAAAGTGTTATAGCCCCTAATTTACATGATCCAATTCTCTGACTTGTAATGGAAACAATTTACTGATTTTAGAAATTGGGGTGAGCCCTGGCTGGTGTGGCTCAGTGGATTGAGTGCTGGCCTGTGAACCAAAGGGTCGCAGGTTTGATTCCCAGTCAGGGCACATACCTGGGTTGTGGGCCAGGTCCCCAGAAGGGGACATGTGAGAGGCAACCACACATTGATGTTTCTATCCATCTCTTTCTCCTTTCCCTCCCCTCTCTCTAAAAATAAATAAAATCTTAAAAAAGAATCAGAGTGAAGTAGTTTTCATTGTTTCTACTTCGGTCTTGTGCCCACCATGGACCAACCACGTGATGTGGCGAAGACGGAGCTTTGATTTTTTAGACCTGGCCTGTGTGCCCTCCTATGGGGAAGTGGTCTGGTACAAGCACTGTGGTCCCACCACCACCCTATGATTGGAGAAGAGGAGGAGCAGTTCCCCCAAGAAACATGGTAGCGTGGGATAGGTTGACAGACAAAAATAACCAATGTCTACTATTTCCTCCTTAGGCCTGTTGTGAGTATTTAGTTGATAGACCATTGTTTTTTGTGCCATTGACACATATCAAGTGCTTAAGAGACAAAAAGAAAAGAAAAAAGTTAGCTCTTACTAGTAACATACATTGGAAGGATATTTGTTTCTAGGCATCTTGCAGGTAGCTGCCAAGTTGCCTGCTTGCTGAATTGTTGCAGTTAGACGGCCTTTGAGTAAGTTTATTGCAAACACCTAGGAAAGAGTTCCAGGAGGTCATGTGATATAAGGTGAATGGAAACGGAGTCATCATTTCTCTTCTCAGGAGTTAGCCCAGAGAAGGTCACTGGGCAGGGGCAAGAAGACTATCTTTTCTGACTTGGAGTTCCTCATAATAAACGTTCATTTTCAGTGGCAGCTGTGGGGGTATACTAGCCTTGAGTCTGTTGACACTCCCAGCCTCTCTTCAGAGTCAAATGATCAACTTCAAACCCCATGAGAGGGATATGAGACTCCGGTTTCTTTCCTTCCTGATGGCTAGTCTGCTACACCTAGATTTTTGTCCTTTTGTCTCCTCAGGCTTGGATTTATCTTAGTTTGGACTTTTTCTTTTAGTCTGTAGAGATAAGAGTCCGTATATTAACACACAGTGAGAAACATGGACTGTAGTTTAGCTTCTTCCTGTGTGTTGCATTGTGAAGGCTTAAAAAAAAAAAAGCTGAACTTTTTGACTTGGAACCATGGAAACACATTTCTTATTTAAGCACCATCAACTTAAAGTTGAGGCTTGCTTCTTCTTTTTCTTTTCTCTTTTTTATGGCTGAGGTAGTATTTCATTGTGTAAGGGTACCACAGCTTTTTTATCCACTCATCTACTGATGGACACTTGGGCTGCTTCCAAATCTTGGCTACTGTAAATAATACTGCTGTGAACATAGAGGTGCATATATCCTCTCAAATTAGCGTTTCAGGATTCTTTGGATATATTGCCCGAAGTGGAATCGCTGGTTCATAAGGCAGTTCCATTTTTAATTTTTTGAGGTAGCTCCATGGGTTTCATGAACACAATTTCCACAATTGTGTTCATGAAACCCATATAATTTTATTAACCAATGTCACCCCAGTAAATTCAATAAGAATAAATACAAAAGAAAAATTTATATAAACAAACCAACAAAAATATTGAGGCTTGCAACTGGCCCAGATCATCAGAACAAACTAGCAAATCTGAAACAAACCCAACTTTTTTTTTTTTTTTTTTACTGATTTGTAAAACTGGGCCATTTTAATGTTCTTTACAATACAAAGAACAGTTCTCTTGATGGCTGCAGACACATAAGCTGTTGCGGTATTGTAGTCGGCAGAAACATTGCAGTCAAGTGTTCCTGACTGGTGCATAGTCTTCAATAATTCCAAGGAGCTACTTGTGTGAAACTGCTGTCAAACCCTTAAGACTGCATTTACGCATCCATCATTTTCAGGGTTATCGGTAACCTGGGCATATTTCCCTCAAGTCAGCTTGCCTCCTTGTGTCACCGGGCTCCTCTCGCTCATGTTCACCTCAACGATGGCACCTTTGGTAATAACACCCAAAGTCACATAAAGTGGGGACGAGGGATTCTTCTTAACACCAAGTATTGGCAGACGAAAGGTAACTTTCAATTCAGAATGTGTTATCTGGGCCTTCTGGAAACATAAGCCCATTGGCCTAATGAATCTTTCACGTTTAGGTGGTTTTTGAGTAAAACCATCTCCAACAAACAGACTTTGGTAACCATCCTCTTCCATGTTTTTTTTCTTTCTCTTTCCTGTTCGAATAACTTTTAACACCTCTGTTTCTCCCTGGGCAAGAACTTTGGGCAGGGGACCTCCCATTTTCCTGCTTTCTTTTTTTGTTTTTCTTTAACCACATTGGAAGTACTTTAGCTCGGGACTGTCCCTCCCTGTCCAGTAGATAAGCAGGTACTGCTCCGCGTGGAGTCTTTTCATTATTCGTTTGTTTGGTGTTTCTCTTTTCATGCATCTTGATGGTCTTTCTCATATGTATTTTCGCAGCCTGGCGCTGTTTATGGTAGAGCTTAGCCTTCAGACCGACCATCTTTCTGGCCTTCTTTGAATGTCCATGAGCCTCTCGACCTTCCTTCTCTCTCTTTTTCTCTTGGTAATGCAAACAATATCCACGGTGCTTACGGTGTGCCCCCGCATGCTGGTTTTGTGGCTTGGTTATGCCATCGGGCAGCTAGGGGCAGTTCCCTGTGCACGTGAATAAGCTCTCAACTTTTGGGTCTCAGAGACCCACCCCAGTTTTTTCTTAAACACAGACCTCAGGAGCACATATAAACTCATCTGCTCCGGAATGTCTTTGGGGTGGTAACTTTTTTGATTTATACACATTTCGATGTACTTGTTTCTAAAACATCTATGAGAAAGAGTTCAAGTGAATAAAGAGTTTCTGCATTTCGTGATGTGATTTTAATGCTTCCGCCTTGGCTGTTAGGGATGACAGCTTAATCTTCTATCATTGAGAAGAAGAAATATCTGTATTTCCATGATCACTGGAAGTTCACAGCTCTGATAGAGCTGACCTGAGGCTTATCAGAGCCAGAGCAGTGGAACTGTGTGAGGACAGAGAAGATGTAATCGGTAAGAAAATTCTGCTTCAGAAACCGCCTTGGCCCCACCAAAGGTGCTTGAGTTGATGAGGAAGGAGGAGAAGGCAAGAAAGAGAAAAAAGGAACATATCAAACATTTTTTTTTAAAAAGTAGTTTTTTCCCCACTTTCACTCAGTTGGGTTTAATAGAAAGTAATCCTGCCCGCTCCTCAGGAAACCTCCTGTTTCCATTCTCGGAGTTGGTGGAATAACTGAGATCTTGGCCCCATTAGAAAATACCCTCATCTAACAGTGTTGTATTTTGTCTATCATGCCTATTTGCAGCTGACACGCCTTCCCCTCTCTGTAACTTGGCTGCTTTGTTTATACAAGCGATTTTTCTCTTTTCCTAGTGGCGACGTTTGGAGGACCAAGGGAACAGTTGTGAAGGCAACTCTCTAGGGCAAATAACCAAATGCATGAATGAAGCATTCAGGACTGCCCCGAGCCCCTGAACTCACAACGCACTGGGGGCTCCGCGCGTTACCGAGGCAGAGTGAACCTGCGTCACCCTGTTCTGCTGTTATTCAGGGCAGAAAGACGTGGGCATCGAGGCTGCTGCTGTTGCAGGATTTTTCTGCTCGGGAAGAATGATGTGCTGTAGCTAAACCTTTATTTATTTAATTTATTATTATTATCTTTTTAATCCTAACTTGAGGATATGTTTATTGATTTCAGAGCTGGAGGGGGTGGGGGGTAGAAAGAGAGAGAGAGAGAGAGATAGAGGGAGAGAGATCAGTGTGAGAGAGAATCATCATTCACTTGCCTCCCATACGTGCCCCGACTAAGGATCCAACCCACAACCTTTCAGCGTACAGGACAGTCGTCCCACCACCTGAGCCACCTGGCCGGGGCTAAAACTTTAATTTTAACAAGTAAGATGATTGTTGCTTTTCTACTGCCTGTGATAGCAGCAGACATTATTTGGGACTAACTGAGAATGTTTTTATGGGCAAATGACACAGGGGGACATTTTTTTTTTCTATCTCAAAAATGGGGGCTACCAGAAGAAAATGTCTTATATACAGATTGTATCAGTTATCTAATACTGCCTGATATGTTACCCCAAAACTTCATGGCTTCAAACTACATGCGTTGATTTAGTCTTTCTTGTGCAGTTTGGGCAGGGCTCAGCTGGGCTGGCTCATCTCTGCTCCAGGTGGTGTTAGCTGGATTCACTCCTGTGCGTGTGGTCGGCTGGTCCCCGTGGGTTCGCTGCCGTGCCCAGCCGTTGGTGGGATGGCTCGGTTCCCCTCCGCGTGGCTCCTCAGCAGGGCAGCATGGGCTGCTTACGTCGCATTTGCTGCTTCCCAACTACACGTCATAAAACTCAACCCCCTTAAGAAATATTTCACCCCCTTTCCTGGACCATTTCCTGTATTTCCTGGGAATGCATCACAAATGTTCTCAGAAAAGACCCTTCCGTTGAAATGTCCTGCCCCTCCCCCTCTTACCGCACAGCTTCATTCATACATTGGACCCTCGGGTCCCCAAGGCAGTGTGGCCCTCTGGAACAAGGTGCGCTCACTGCTCCTTTCACCTCTGGGCTACTATTTTAGAGGGGTCCCCAAGCAAGGCCAGTGTGTCCTTATTTTGTTTACCTTTCTCCACCTTCTGTTGCTCTTCTTCCGTTTCAGACATGAGTCCAGCATCAGTGCGGCTGGGAATGAATGAATTCGACAAAGGGCACCGCACTGAATTAGCCTGACGATATTTTATTGGACTAACCCTCTCTTGCCCCATTCTCTGTCCTTAGGGTGAATTCTCCCAAGGTCCCGATTTTCTAGACAGCCTTTGATCTTCATCTAACTGTCCATCTAGGACATCCACTCTACTCCGCATCCCTCTCTTGACCTGGCACCATTATAAAGTGAAGTTTGTCCCATTTTAGAGGTGAAGACACTAAGCAAAGGAAGTGAGACATTTAAATACTTTGACTTAGGCAGTTTCTGAAGTTTAGGGCAAAAAAAAAAAAAAGTGAGATTCCGGGGCTCTATTTAGTCCATCCCCTCAGCTGGCAAATCCTCCTTATCCTCAGAAGATATCCTGTGGGGGTGGCGACGAGCTACTCCATATGGTCTTCTGCTCTTTCTCACCCTTTTAATTTGGCTCATTGTTCAATCTTAATTTGTAATTGTCACAGCTGCGATTACATTCCCGATGTTCCATCAACTCTCAAAACCCTTGAATCCAAACCCTTGGTGGTTTTAATTTTATTTTTGTTGAGAAAGGTTATGTTGTCACAATGGGTAAAGCTAGCTCTTCCGTGAGGGAAAACATTTTTTTTTTTTGGAGAAAGATAATTCTAATTTCATATTAAGCCTCAGAATGGGTGGCAACTGTGGAACCTCAAGTGCAGGGGAGTTGACAACTCAGCCATAATCAAGCTAACTGAATTGGACAGAGCCTCATGAGACATAATTAGCAATTCCATTCAGCGAGCTGTCTCCTGAAAAACTTAAAATACCTTCCCTGCCTCATGCATATGCAGTGCCTCATTTGCTATTGTTTTTACCCAACAGGTTGAAATTCTAAAGGAAAAAATTCTGAGTTGTCTGTGTCACTTTCATCCTCCACATCCTCCTCTCTTTTCAGCAGCACCGCCCCACTCCCAGCTAGTCCCATTTCGATACAACAGGTCACTCCACTACCAACTGCACATTGACAAATACAAAATACCCAGAATGCATTTTTTCTCTTGCTTGTAACTTACCAACTTTTCCTCTCAATTAGGTCAGTGGAGCAGGTGCATTTGCCCTGGGGAATTGTGACCTTTGGTTGCTGTGGTCAGGCTTCTACTCGGAACTCGTTCTGTCACTTGGTTACTGGGACATGAGTAGATTTGTGTGGATGGAGATTGTTGAGTGACCCCACGCTTTCCCTCCTGGTCTCCGTCCACTTGGAAGGGCGGGGCTTTTCCCTTCCTCTGTGTTCCAGGGGGTTGAGTTTTTGCCCGTGGATCTGCAGGGAGACCTCAGAGGCAGGGGAGAGGGAAAATCAAATACATTCCATCTGTTCATTGCGTCCCTCAGCGTAGCTGAGCCTGGAAGCTTCCCATGAGAAGGCTGTCCGTTTGGCACCCAAAATGTATTGGGTGTGATGAATACTCTGGAAGGACCCCTGGAAGAATGACTGGTTGTTTGAAGAGACAGGATAGTGTGGTGAAAGCAAGAGTCTGAGTTAGATCTAAAGTCTAGTTCTAGTTCTATACTTATTAGCTGTGTGGTCTTTTTGACGAATTTTGTTTTTCAATTGCAGTTTACATTCGATATTATTTTGTATTAGTTTCAGGTATACAGCATAGTGGTCAGACAATCATACTTTCAAAGTGGCCCCCTCGATATACCCAGTACCCACCCGGCACCATATATAGTTATTACAATATTATTGACTGTATTCCCTGTGCTGTACTTTATACCTCTGTGACTATTTTGTGATGACCAATGTGTACTTCCTAATTCATTCACCTTTTTCACCCAGTCCCCCAACCCCCACCCCTCTGGCAACCATCAGCCTGTTCTCTGTGTCTGTAATTTTGACTCAGTTTTGCTTATTTGTTTATTTAGTTCTTTAGATTCCGCCCGTAAGTAAAATCATACGATGTTTACCTTTCTCTGACTGACTTATTTCACTTAGGGTAATAACACTCTCGGTCTACCCATGTTGTCACAAATGGTAAGATTTCATTGGTTTTTGAGGATCCTATGTACTGTTTTTCTGTAATAGTAGGACTCAAAACCATAATACTTCTAGAAGAAGACAGGCAGTAAAATCTCAGACATTTCTCTTAGCAGTGTTTCCTACTACATCCCCTCAGGCAAGGGAAACAAAAGAAAAAGTAGACAAATGGAATTACCTCAAACTGAAAAGTATTTGCACAGCAAAGAAAACCATCAATAAAATGCAAAGACAGTCTACTGAATGGGAGAAGATACTTCCCAATGACATATCTCACAAGAAGTTAATATTCAAAACTTACAAAGAACTCATCAAACAAAGCACCCCCAAAAACCCAAGCAAAAAAAAAAAAAACCTAACTAAAAAAATGGGCAGAGGACTGGAATAGACACTTCTCCAAAGACGACATAGCTGTGTGGTCTAGCCTTCAAGGGCTTTACTGAAAACAAAGGTCATACCGATCACATGTGTGGATGTGATGAGGAGGATTACATATGATAATGTGTAGGGGCCTCTTTAGCTGAGTGTCTGGCACATTGTTGGTGCTCAAAAATTGTGTTCTTTTTAAAGTTCCTCCACTTTCTCATCTTAGCTTTCCTTCTTAAAATTTCTGATGTATGGTATTTTATCTGACGTCAGGGTATGTGAAATATGTTCAAATTTCAAGGAAATTACTTAGTACCTTCAATCTCTTTTGCTACAAACTTTCCTTTAAAGAATAGTCTAAAAGCAATTAGTAAATGCTTATTTAAGTTTCATCTTCCTTCCCCTCTCCCATTAATACCTAGTAAAGGTGACTGGCCAAAGGCATGAGTTAAATGAGAAGTTACATAGTTTTCTAAATCTAAATTCCTGAAAGAATCACATTACTTCTTCACTTTAAAATACCCTCTTTCAGATTTTAGCTTTTCCATTCAGGGAGCATTAAATAAGGAAAGTCTATTGATAAAATTTCATGTTAAATTTTTTACTTTCCTGACCTAACTTGGATGCTGAAGTTTTAATTTTTCACATCTTTTTTTTTATGTGGAAAGAAAGGCATATTCAATCTCGTAAATATTTTAGAGGAGGCTGAGATACACTCTAACTAGGTTCCTGTATCAAATATGATGATAATTTTGGTAGAGAGTTTTAAGAATAAATAAAAGAAGGAGAAAGATCATTGGTGTTATAAATCAGAAGAGAGTGGGAACTTTTTTTTTTCAAAGTTAAATTTACCTTTGCAGGTTGGCATCTGAATGAGTTCCTAGAATGAGCAATAATAAATTAAAGGACTAGATAAGTAGAAGCATGTCTTTCCCTCCCACCTTCCTGAAAGCCAGTAGATATTATATGTATCTTACCATTTGGCAGGTGAATTAGCCTTCCTTGATAACCATCACACACTGTCCTCTAATTGTTTTCCAACTGAAAGTCTTCTTTTCTTTCCTCCAAAATATTGTAAAATACTTGAGGAAACGGGTCACCTCCCATATTTATTTGAGGTGTCTCCCCAGAGCTCCCAGCCCTTTCTATAAATGCATTCATCAAGAAAGGAATCCTTGCAAACTGGAGACAGAATGACCAGCATCGAAGCCGGAATCTATCTTCCATCTGCAGCATCCCTCACGGCATGACCGTGTGAAGGCCAAGGCTATACCCCACCATGCTTACCAACAGAAATGGATGGACAGGAGGGATGAAAAGATGAAGGCCAGAGAGAAGCCTTTGAAATGAACATACTGAACTCTCTCAATGAAAGAGATGAAGAATGGGGTGAAGGCGGAGAAAATGTGAAAGATGGAAGAGAACTGGTGGCCCCTGAGCTTCCAGGAAGAGGATTTGGACAGCCAACAAGTTCCATGTCATAAAGGTGGGGACCACAGTGGAGGATGTACGAGAAATCATGATACTTAATGTCTCTCCAGCGGCAGCTTGATGAGCAGTGCTTCCTGGAGAACGGGAGTAGCCAGTATGCCAAGGAACGGGGGTGAAATAGTAACTGGGCGTCGGAAGCGTATGGGGAGGATTGCACGCTATTAGCAGTGAAAAATGCCATCCTTCGCCTCCTTGCAAGAAAGGTCCCAGAGGTTTGAAAGGAATTAATCTGGCGTCTCTACGTTAACCCTAATAGAAATCCAAATCCTGAAAAGTCTCAGCAATCAGTATGTTTTGTTGACACGTTATTGTATAGGGTATAACCTCCCACAAAAATCTTGTCTAAATCCACCAGAATGGTGAGAGCGAGTGATTCTGTATCAAAGTCTTGGCTGTATTTGCTGCATCGCTTTCATTTTTTGCTTCTTTCTTCCTTAAACTTTTTTTTTTTTAAAGCAGGGAGTCTATTGAAAAGCCTTATTAAAAATCAAAAATAGAACAGCAGACTTTTTTTTTTTTTTGGAGAAACAGATTTTAAATGATAAAAAATTCCTTTAATCCTTTTGTAACATCTTGACAGTTTTGCCAGAAGATGTCTGCTTCTGCCTTCAAAATCTAATTGCTTTTGGTCTGAAATAGTTCATTTCTCACTCTTTCTCCTCTACTGGAAATTCTTGCCCTTTAAGCCGAGTATTTCCCCTGAATTTTGTGGGTACTTTTTGGGAAGGTAACGGAAAGGGGTAGGGAGCCGGGGGACTAAGGAGACCAGAGTGACTGTCATAATACAACGCCTTGTGAAAGTATAATGTGGGGTAAAGAGAGCATATGTGAACCAAGGAACAAAAAAGCCTAACATTTTGTCATCAAAATGAGGCTGTCACTTAGTACCGTAAAAGGTATTTGACCTTTTAAAATCCATCAGAGCATGTTTCTATTTGTTTTTTTTTCAATAACTCAAGTGAATTTATAGCATAGTTGAAAACCTTTCTAGCCATTTGTGTCTTAAAGATCCCAAATGCTACTTGTTTTCTCCAAAGAATCGCTTTATAAATATTGGAATAAGAGTGTCATCCGATTGCCATAAAATCTGCATCTATGGGCTCTTCATCACGAAACATTTCTGATCTATAGAATAAACCCAATGGGAATCAAAATGGGCGACCTCGTCAAGCAGCAGCTTCAGCGGTGGAGGGCGGGGGAGTTTCGGCAGCAGGGAGAACCCCGAACAGCACAGTAGGGTCGTGTGTCCGCTAATGCCAAAACTCATCTTGACTCATGAACGCCAGAAAAGTAACGATAATAAAGGGAAAAAGAGGATGTGAAAGAGAATTAGAGGTATTGATCATTGCAGTAAATAGTAATTGGGCTACTTGCAATGTAGTATACACTTTTTTCATAGATTTCTGTCATTTTTTTCCCCAAACCCCTTCTGTGAACGTCGGTGTAGTCCATTAGCTCTTTCATGACTTTGTTTTATGAATGTTTTTGGCTTCCTTGCATCTGCTCCTCTCTAACGCCACGAGAGTCTGGAAGAGGACCTCGCCATGCACACTCGGTGGGGGCGGGGGCATGGGGCTTGGTTTAAACAAATAACTGTGCTGCCCGCTTCTGTCCAGATCTGATCTGCTGGATGAATGGAGATTTGTCTAGTGAAGCAACTTCGCTGCTTTTCTCACTGCTTCAGAAAGTAGGAAATACGTTAATCAAAGGAGAAAAGGGAACCCCATGCCTCTGTTGCAGGACTCCCTAGAAACTGTATCGACCACACCGTTACTTCCACCGGCCTTGAGGCTCCTTAGTTATTGAGGACCAGGGCAGAAACCGTGCATTTCTATGTCGACTCCCTGAAATACTGCGATGAGAGACATTTTGGGGGCTTGTCTACGCTCCGTGGGCAAGGATGCTGGGATTCATCACTGTGTCTATCCTGGCCAGGCATTGGGGTGGCTTTGCCAATTATTCACCATTTCTCACAGAGATGTTCAGTAGCAGGGGCAGTATGATAAGGTATTGAAGAGCTAGACCACCACAGACCATGTTCAAGCCCTGAGTCCACAATGTATGTAACTGCGGGGTCTGGAGGAAATGTCTCAAACCAAGCCTCCATTATTTCGTCCTTTAGGTGAGGATGATCACAGTATCTACTCGGGGGTAATTGTGAAGCCTGATCTAGATGATGCATTTAAAGTACTTCATATAATACTTGGCGCCTTAGATCTTCATTAAATGCTACCCATTAGAAATAAGCATAATGCGAATGGAAGGTTAATTTAATAGACCACTTGCCATCTTTTATTTTTCTTTCTCTAATCTTAGAGAGATTATATCTCTAAGGGTACCTAGTTGACATAGTTTTCACAGTGACATCAAAGAGTAGTTACGTTCCCATTTATTACCCTGACAGGTTTCTCTTCACTCGCTTAAGATCAGAAGTCCTAATTTGGCTAATTGATTTAGTCAGTGATGAGCATCAAATGCTGAATGGGAGACTCAGGGAAAGAAGTCATCTGCAAAATCGCAGATGAAGGCATGGCACCTTTTGAAAAATCAGGTTGAGTGTAGTAATTTTAAAGGGCTGTAGGGGGTGCAAGGGAGAGAAAACCCTGACGTCTATGTTGTGGAAGAAGATGATACTGCTTTCTCAGAGCACAGTTTCTCTGTCTACGCTGCCACCTGGTGAGAAAGAGATTGGGGAGGGGCTGAAACTGAGATATGTAGCCACGAACCACTCTGTCTTGTCTCAGTTCCATTAGCACCACATAGTCAAGTGCTCCGGTATCATAAGTGTACTTCGGTAGCTTGTAATTGTCCTGTGCTTCAGTCAAGAGATGGGTAATTGCTCCTGTGGGCCGTGGATTTCCTGCTAGCAGCAACTGATTGAAAGCAGCCATTTATTGTGGTTAAAAACCCTAGACTTACTGCAGTGTTTACAGATAAACCTTCTGTGCGACAGTCATTTACTCTACCCAGCCATCCATATATTAAAGATATTACACACTTCCCCCTCCTTTTCTCTTGAAGACAGATCAACTGTTCTTTTCAGTTTGATCAAGTTTTAGTATGTAGTGTTGTTATGCCAACTCTTTTACTTCGTAGCTTATGCTTTAAATAAAGTTGCATTTCTTTGGACCTACGTTCTATTTTGGGGGCACTTGTTAACAGCCACGCTAGCATAGTTTTTAATTACTTTTGCAAAGTTGCTTGTCCTCTTTTCTGTTCCTCTGATAAGTCAAATACAGATGTTAGCCTCTGTGTCTGCTGGTGCCCTCATGACTTGGAATGTAGTACAGGTAAGCCATTCACTTTTAGCAGCTGGGAGTTTTTTGGGTTTGGGGAAGCTGAAAGAGGACTGTGCGTTTTCCGTTTCTAAGGACACCTGCATCTGCAATGGCTACAATGGATGATGCTACCTAATATCATAAGATAGATACTCTGTCAGATTCCTTTGCTCTGCACTTCTGTTACAATCAGGTTTAGGGGCTAAATGAGCAGTTTGACATATGCATCAAGATGGGAATCTACATATGGTTCAAGTCTGTCTAGTAAATATTGAGATTTTGGGTGGTTTTAATTCAGTTTCTCTGTTTGTAAATAGTAATATTGACACCATCTTCTTTTTTTCCCCTTGTTTACGCATTCGTTGGTCGACTCTTGTATGTGCCCTGACTGGGGACCGAACCTGCAACCTTGGTGTATTGGGATGATGCTCTAACCAACTGAGGTGCCATCTTCGGCTTGCTCCCTTTATTCTTATGCCAAGAATGAAAGGTAAAACAGCTATGGATAAACAGGGAATACCCTGGGTTTAGGAAATCAGAAAGCCTGTCATTTCCCACAGCATCCTCTTTTCTTTCAAATGTGCACACTTGGTTGGAATTCAAGAGTAATTTATGCTTTTTCTATAGGAACAAATAAGATTCTCTGGTGATCTTGACATTGAGGTGTAAATTCTCTAGGTTGATTGGTAGGAAACAATGTTTAATATATTTTTAGAAAACCTGAATGTGTGGGATTTATATCATCATAGTCACATCTAGGCAAATTAACAAAAAAGATGAGATTTGTTTGTGTGTTTCCTTTAGCTCTGTCATCTCTTTTTGCAGTTCTCTCTTCCTTACAAATATGGAACTGACCAATTTATTTGTGAAGCCACATCAAGGGATAAATTAATTAGAATTCTCAGGGTTATGTCTAAACCTGGTTTTCTGGAACCTCGGATAATGACTACTGGTTTACCCTCCAAATTCTGAAGTTGAAATTAGTGGTTTGAGCAGAGGCAAAATAAAGCAGTTGAATGAAAGCAAAGAACACTTGTCTATCGCATATAAATCCATGAATTTGGTTCCCCTGGCAGATGGCAGATTGGGTGTTGATGTTCAGGTGTTTAAGAACATGGATAAAGGACAAGAAAATAAAAAGCTGACCCCTGTGATTGTACAGTGGTATGAGCATTTTAGCAGATCCATAGTTAACACAAAGATTAATGGAGTAACTGTTAAATTTACAAAAGTAATTCTTCATAAAAGGCCAAAGGAACTGATAAATTAATTAACACTTACAGGCTCAGGTACGTTGCTGTATCTCCTTACCCCTGGTTTACCTCATGAGGTGGATGTTATCTTCTTACTTGCAAATGAGGAAGCAAAGACTCTTGGAGGTTAAACAACTTGGCCCCCCGTCAGAAAGCTTGTAGGAGTAACAGCTGGGACTCCAGCGACGGAGCTCAACCGGGGCCCTAAATTCACATGCATTCCATTATTTCACCCAGGCCTCGAGTTTTTCCTGCGAATTTTCTGAATATGAAATTTCCTTAGTGCAATTAAACATGATTTGATTGATCAGTATTTGGTTTTCACTCGGCTTTTCAGGAACTCATTTAACTATTGATTCATTCAGCTAATATTTATATTTTTTATCTCCCGGGTGTCAGGCAGTGCAAGGCACGGGAAATGCAAGATTAATGAGATGTGGTTTCTGCTCTGGAGAGGCTCCCAGGGAGGGAGCTGATATGTTAAGAAACCACCACCACCAACAACAAAGCAAACTTATGATTCCATATGAAAGCCCATTAGGGGCATGTCCAAGTTTCAGGGATGGAGGAAAGGAGTAAGTAATCAATTTGTTTGTAAAAAGAGGTTGTGTTTAGCAAAGAGGTGTCTTCTCCCCCCCCCCAAAAAAGAAAAAGAGCTTTAACGGGGAGTCTTCAGAGATAGTGATGTTAATTTTGATGACGGCAGTGATAATAGCTAATGCCTTTTAGCGTCATGTTCTCCGGAGCTATCTGATTAAAGTCTCACCACATGTAAACATCTCAGCATTTCTAGGTGTTCTTCCTCCTCACGTCTCAGAGATGAGCAAATGAGGCCCAGAGAAGTCGAGTAACTATGAGATGGGGGAACCTGAAGGCAAGTCCATGATGACTAGCTCCAAAGCCAGCCCTGTGCCACGGCTCTGTGTCACAGACGGCCTGGCGGGCAAGGGCTTGCCTGGAGGATGGGTGGAGTTGGGGATGCTGGTGGGCTTTGGGAGGGTTTGCCTGGCCAGGTGAAGAGCAGGTGCAAAGAGGAGGGTTGAGAAACATTATGACTTAAGTTGGGGGTTTGTAAGGGGCAGCATGCAACTGAATGAGCCTGGTACGCTGAAGTTTGTTGAGGACTGTGGCCCCGAGGCTGTGCCCAGATCAAAAGGACCCATCCAGACACGATAGGAGTGAAAATAGGGCAATGGAATGATCCCATCAACTTTTACCACTAAGATATTGTGTATACAGGTAATTAGGAGTAAGTCAAGTTTCAGGGGATATGCGTTAAAGACCTCAAAATATATTAGTAGCAGGAATTTCATAACCTCAACTTAAAAACATTTTAATAGTATACAATATTCATCTCAATATTGAAAGATGCCGGAACCTCAGCTTTTAATGACCTTGCATTTTTTTTCCTAGTCCAAGGGCTTCTAACAAAGAGGTCACACCAGTCCCTGAAACCCAAGTCTGCATATGCCACGGTCATTTATCTGCATTTCAGGCAGACCAGCGTAACCTCAATCACTCCCTACCTTGGGGGGTGGGGAGGGAGGGTGGAGGACAGAGACTCACTCTGAACCTGGGCTGCAGGTCCTATTGCTTTTGCCCAAAGGAGGCCCTCAGGGAGAATTTGCAAATCACAGACATAGCTTTTGAGTTGTTTCAGGAACTCATTCCAAGATTTAACAGACTGTAACCCAAACTGCAGGCTTCCAAGCCCTCAGATAGGTGTTGACAAGCCATTTTGGGCAGGGAGAGCCGCGGTGGAGAGGGCCACTGGTTCACCGGTTTCGTCGGCTGCCTTTCTAGACCCTGCTACTCTCGCAGGGAACCCACCGCCAGAAGATTTCAAGTGAAAGCAGTCGTAATGTCTTCCGATATTTTCCGCCTTAGATGGGACCCGCATTGCCCGACACTGGCAGCTCTTTTCCCTGACTTGCTGTGCTGTTATATGTGACCTTTTCTTTGTTTATTGTTTTTTTTTGAACTTGCTGGGAGTTTATGTAATTGATGGGTTTGTATGCCACAGTATGTCTGGGAGTCTGCTGGCGATTTTACTGCGATGTCTGAATGTGTGGTGTTTTCTTTCCTGCCTTCCCACCCGCACCCCTGATGTCAGATAGCATCCCAGCGGGTGAGCTGATATGGTAAGACAGGCTCTTTTTTTCATCTTGTAAGTGAGGGGTTTGGGTCCATCAGAGTCAGCTAGGGTCAGCTCACTTTAAACATTTCAACTTCTTGTTGACAGTCTCCAGGGCTCTGGTGTAATACCTGAGTTTTAGGTTTCGATATATTTCTGAACGGAGGTCCACCTTGGCTTGCATTGCCCCAGCTTGACCAGAGTGTCAAAATGTACAGATTATTAAATTATTCATTGCTTATGAAAAATAAGCAGTGCTTGGTTGTCAATATGATTTGGTAGCTAATCATTTAACAGTTTTATCTGATTTGAAGAACTATAGGTACGAGAGAAAGACAAAGAAAATGAGAAAAAAAAAAAGCCAGCCAGTTATGAAACAGTGCATAGGATCCCAGTTTTGAACTAAATTATATATGACCTTAAATGAAAAAATGTGGAAGAAAAAGTATCAGAAAGCAAGTAGTGATAAACTTTGAGTCTCATGGGCTCTCTAAGTCACCCTTCCCTGTGTTATTGAGGATGTAATTTCTTATATTTAGAAAAGTTTCAAAGCACTGGCATTTTTTTATGCTGCTGGTACAACTCAAAAGTTTCTAATGTGCAACACGGTAGAGTGATTAGTAAATAATGTAAATTAGTTATGTTTCAAATAAAGAAGGTAATTGTTCAGCAGACATTGTTAAACCTTAAGTTTCTAAATTGTTACTTTAAATTAAACTGTGCTTACGTTTTGCAGGAATGATTGAGTTGCTTACATTCTGGCACAAAGGAATCAGCTTGGTGAATTGCTGCTTTCATATTCTTAGAGACCTGATCAAGGAAAGCATTAGGAAACATACTAGTTTTAAAAATTGATATGCAAACAGGTGTACCTGTGATGACTTGCTCACCTGTGCTGTTAGGCATAGCCAGCCGAGATATATGTCAGTTGGTCAGCCTGCCCAGCACCTATTGGAAGCACACAGTGTGCCAAATGCCGTGATAGGTCTTCGAGATTAAAAAAAAAAAAAAATCATTCCTGACCTTAGGGAGCTAATGGTTGCTTTGAAAAAGAATTTGGTGTAAGGTTGAATTTTGTTGCTTGGATGTGTTTTCCTTCCGAGCAGGAGATAGTTTCTAAAATTGAGGATACTTTGCCATCCCTTCTGAGAGGTGTTCTGAAACAAGGCGTAACTGCCAGGTGATGTCGTGATTGAATATTTTATCAAGGGCACGCAGTTCATCATTAAACATCTACTTCGGTGCCGATTTAGCCACAATTCTCCATGAAAGTTCATAGCCAAGATTTTCCTTGAGTTCCTTAGAATGGATATGGAAACCTGTAAGATGTGAAGTGTTTGATTTGGTTCAAGGGCGTGATACAGAGGGACTTTTTCAGGGTCTCTGCAGGATTCTGTAAGGTTGCTTCTGTGTTCCTTCTTCATGGAATAATACCTTAAAAGAGAAGCTTTGAAGAGAACAGGACCAATGACTAGGTAGTGAAACGGGCAAGAGACATGTCAAACTCAGGGGGCGTTGATCAAGGTGGATTAGTATTTTACTCCATTTGGGCTGCTAAAACAAGATACTAGACTGGATAGCTTATAAACATTTGTTCTCAAAGCTCTGGAGGCTGAGTAGTCCAAGCTCAAGGTGCAGCATGGTTGCTTTCTGATGAGAGCTCTCTTCCTGGTTCTTTTTTCTTCTTCTTCTTCCTGGGTCACACCCTTCACCTTCACACTGC
This sequence comes from Mormoops blainvillei, assembly GCA_004026545.1. Classification (NCBI taxonomy): domain Eukaryota; kingdom Metazoa; phylum Chordata; class Mammalia; order Chiroptera; family Mormoopidae; genus Mormoops; species Mormoops blainvillei. The sequence continues at coordinate 1,774 of PVJD01012653.1, read as the reverse complement.
ACACCTGGTGGAAGGGGCAGGAATCGCTGAGGTACCTCTTTTATAAACATACCAATCTCCTTCTTGAGGGCTCTACCTTCTTGGGTTAAGCACCACCCAAAGGCCCTACCTCCTAAGACCATAATTTTGGGGGCTCAGGATTTCAGCACATGAATTTTGGGGACACAGACATTCAGAGCCTAGCCATCAGGGACACCTGTGTCCATTTTGGCTGCAAATCATCCTGAAGGGTTGGAGCTTTGTGACGATGGGAACCAGCTGTGGGGGTGGTGGTGCATGCAACCATGAGGCTCGGGGTTGCTCCTCATTCATTAGCAAATGTGTCGTCTTGTGCATACATGGGCCTTGGTCTGCAAAATATCAGAACACAGTGAAGAAAGAAAAACTAATGGATTGAGAAAAACCAGTGCTAGAAACCATTCAAAGGTAAAGAAAAATGCTTTCCCTTTGGTAATACCATGATTTTGAGAGAAAGTGTTCAGAATTTTGAAGGGGCTTTAATATTTTTCCCATAATCTCTGCATTCATATATGGATTCTATCTATCTATCTATCTGTCTGTCTATCTATCTATCTATCTATCTACCTACCTACCTACCTACCTATATCTATATATCTACCTATCTGAATTTAATCTATTAATATGTACATATGTGAATTTTATACAGTTTTTTGGTTTTGAAATATTTATCTGCTGCACTGTCATGTGTTGAAGAGTAAACAATAGTACATGAGTTTAACTTAGGATTTTAGTTCACAGGGAACAACTAATGTGTTGAACAGTTTAGAAGGGGAATGAGTCTTTCTGGGCCAGATTTTCCTCTGAGAAATAACTATTTTCTATTTTACCTGTATTTGCTCGGGGTCAGAACTGTGCCACCACTCATTGTGCTTTACTTATAGTTGATTGTTTATTTGGGAGAATTTATTGGGGAGAGAACATCTTTCACTCACTTTTTCTTTCTCATTTTTCTTGCCTTCCCCGAGTCCAAACTTCAGGAAAACATCTGCACTGGATTCATGTTGTGAAATACAATAAAAAATAAAAAAGGGTTTCATCATTTTCATCCTAATTTTCTGCACCCAATTTCTGTTTTATGAGATGGGGACATTAATGCCTTCCTCCCCTCATCTGGGGAGTGGTCTGGCACATGGCAGGTACTCAGGTCGGGTCATAGAACTAAGTTGAAAGGACTCAGCAAAAAGTCGGTGTTCAATAAATAGTATGCTCCTTCCCCACCTTTATACGCTGGGGCTAAGGAGATAAGTGAGACACAGTTTTATTTCAGAGAACTTGAAATCTAAATGGAAAGAGAACATAAATAGAGGCAATGAGACCTCGTATTCAAGGTGCCGTGGGACAGAGGAAGCAATGACTAAGGACCTGTGTTTCTTCAGCCAAGTTGTGTTCCTGACACAGTATAACTGAGCGTTCATGCAAAAACCTAAAGTCACTGGCAACCTATAAAAACTATTATAGCGGCGAATGCTATTAATGGCACCCCAAGCAGAAAGCGACTTTGGCAGCACATCTGTATTAGTTTGCTAGGGCTATCATAGCAAAGTCCCACACACCGGGTGGCTTAAACAATAGCAAAATATTGTGACACAGTTCTGGGGGCTAGAAGTCCCAGAGCAAGGTGTTGGCAGGGCTGGTTCCTTCTGAGGGCCGCGAGGTAGCTTCTGTTCCTCGCCTCTCCCCTTGCTTCTGGTGGATTTTTGGCAATCTTGGCGTTCCCCGGCTCCTGCTGCATCACTCAGATCTCTGCCTTCCT
>PVJD01012652.1:0-38466 GCA_004026545.1 Mormoops blainvillei | reverse complement strand
AAAAAAAAAAAAGAAAGAAAGATGAGGTCCAACCTCATATACTTCTAGCAAAGTTCCTGGTATACAGTAAAGTGTTTATTAAATGGTAAAACATTTTATATGTAGCAAAATGATGGTTTATGGAGAAATATACAATATATTTTTAAGGTGTTATAGTGCTAGGATTATTGGTGTATCGAACAATAGTCCCTTTTCCTTCCCTACCCATACTTCTTTCTCAGAGAATATGCATTTCCATACAATTCCTGGGAGAGGTATCAATCCTATGCTCCTATGCATCATGTGATCTTTGCCCTGGCTGACTGGACACAGGTTGGACACCTGACCCAAAAGGAATGAATTCATAGGCTAGGCTGGGCCAGTTCGATTCTGTCACAAGAATCTAACCCAAAGAGACTGTTGTCACATAGAGATAGGCAGTTGGAGTAAAGGTTATACTGTCTCACAGCTGTGTGAGTCAAATTCAAAGAAAACCAATGGAGAAAAAGATGGGACAGAAGTAAGTGAGATCATTCAAGGCTAGAGAAAGCAACTTGTAATTCTAACTTCTCAGTGTTGCTTCCAATCCAAGGCATTTTATGGTGTTTTTCCTGTCTTTGGATGTCCAAATGTTCACCTATCATATCCTTGAATAAATCCACCTTCATTCAAGCCAGCTTGAGTAGGTTTCTATTCCTTGTAACAAAGCAGACCCTAAGAAAATGTGGTACTGGGCTTCTATTCTGCTCTTCAGCTTTTTAATAAATAAATTAAAAAAATAAGTTTCAAACTGTTCATTGAATAACTGAATGCCCAGGGAGATTAAATGATTCCCTCCCAAGTCATTCAAAGAGTGGCAGGTCAAGGGCTAGAAACCAGATCTCCTAAAGCAGCACAAAGCATCTATCAGTAGAGTTTGCTGGCTCATAGCACAGTCCCAGGCACTATATGACCTTGAAAATATTACTTAACCTTCCTTGCATAAGTTCTCCCCTCTGTAAAAAAGGGTATGATAATAGTGCTTAATCTAACCAAAGGGCTGTTGTGAGAATTAAAATTATTCACCATATGACACAAATACTAATAGCTGGTTGAACCTGAGTGGGAACCTGACCAAAAAGGCAGCCATCCTAAGTTCTGGTGCACCTGTGCCTGGTGAAAAAAAAATCCTCTCCCTATCTCTTCAATAAACACTCAGTTTAAATAGCTTTTGGTTCCTTATAATCAAAAGAGGTACAATTAAGTAATATTTATTAATATTACCTTGACTTTTAGTATGAAAATGAATGGAAATTAAAAATACAGGGCCTAGGTGGTACAGAATGGTCCACATGCTTCCCATCTGAAACATATTCCTAGTGTTCTCACACTGTTTTCCAGCCTTATCAACACTGCTCTCATTTCTCTTTTTCTGAGTAAAGGTGCTCTATCACCATCTTATCACTAGGAACTAAACAGCAAAGGTCTCAAGAATGAGTAACTAATCACTCTATGTCCATTTAGCATCATTGGATTCATTTTGCTTAACATAATAGTTTAAACCTACATTCATCCAATTAAAATCTAAAAAATATTCTTTACTGAGGTCCTTTACCCTTACATGGCTACCCCAACTCTAGAGTATGTTCTATAATTAGCACCCTCAAAATATTTTTAAAACAGCAACCTGAGCACAAACCAGTAGAAAAACAAAGACTGCTAAAATAGTAAACAGCTTTCTATGATTTATGTGAAAAGAACTCCACAAAGCTTCCTTAATGTCAGAATATAAACAGCTTTTACTGCTATTTCGCTAAATGATAATTATAAAACTCATTGAACTGAATGAGAATTAGAATTGTCAGACAAATGATTGTAAGGGGTTAATTAATTCATATGAACTGCACAGCTCAGCTAAAAATGGACTCATTATTCTAAGCCACCAATTTTGCCTGCGTCTTAGTACTGTCCTCCTTTTTCCATCAGGTTCACCCTGTTGCACCCCCCACCCCCAGCAGCAAATGTCAGAAGAAAGAAATATTTAAAAGAAAATTTGAGCTAAAAGCATTTTGCCAGGGTACAAAGATGTCTGCTGGAACACTGGATGGGAAAGATCATTTATTAGTACACCATGGTTTATAACATCTCAAAGGGGGTCAATATTTTCATTATGCACACAAACATATCCCCTCCTCCTTTCCAAATGCCTCATTACAGCTGAGCCTGGAGCTTTTTTGTAAAAAGCTTTCCTGAGAAATTATTAAAAACTTGAAGTTCCCTATAGGCCAAGGTTATTATTACAGTCAAAATGCATCAATATGTATATATACTTATATACCCTGCTTTATGCTATTTTAAATAACAAAGTACTTAGTGGGAACAGTAAAGAATTTATAAGCTATATACAGAAAAGCCTAGAGGTAGATGGCACTATCCCAGACTCAAAGAAAATGGCTCTTCAAGCTTATTAGGTGGGTGTAGGAAACTATAACAGGATTTTGGGGTTTGGTTTAGGCTGTCCATCATTTCAAAATCCCCATAACTAAAGGGAATATCTTCATAGAGGTCTGACTTTAATACAGAAGCTGTATTATTTAATTCTTCCTATTTTATAATGCTGAGTGCTAATTAGTTCCATCCACTTTCTACAGGCTTGTCAATATGGTAACTCAGACGCCAAGAAACTGATGAATTATGGATTAATCAGTTCTGTAACAATGTGTTCAAGGAAACTAGTTAGCTATTCCAAAGTGTAATATGATGGGCATAAAAAAAGCATAAAATATTATTTTGTTATCTTATACTTAAAAGCAGAAAAATAACTCCCTATCAATAAAAATGGTTTATTTTTGATGTGTTAATGAACACTTTAGATGCATAAAATAAGTAACATTTACTTCTGTGTGCATCAAACACAGTCTATTACATTCACAGTATCCACAATATCTGCTACAAAAAGTGGTAAGCTAATCTTAAAATTTTTTTGAATCCAGAAACAAATTTTAAAGGCAGAAAAGATTGAGAGATTGAGCCTGATTAGCATGAGTTCCTTAATCGACCTCCAATTTTATTGAGCCTGTAACCCACCCTCCCTGAGCCTTTTCATTGCTTCCCTGCTTTGGGCACTTTAATTGACTCCCTTCTTCTGCAGCTAGACTCTAGAATCAGCCCGTTAGGATAATAAATTCTGGAGTCAGAAGGGAAGTTAGAGATATACTGATGTAGTTCTCCCATTTCCCAACAAAATTAACTGAGATACAATGTTCGAGTGACATATCTGAGGGTCCAGGCTCCTGATTTCCTGTTCAATGTTCTCTTACTTCTATTTACCATCATAACCATCTCACCCAACCATGCCTGTACTTGCTGGCCTCACTAGGCTACTGAGCTACCCCTTCAATAACTTGGGATGTCCCTCCCACAGACATTAATTTACTCAGCCTCAAAGAATTAAGCTATGATTGAGTATTGACAAAACTCAACTTGGCTCTATCTACTGTGTCTCCCTGGCATACTCCCCAAGTGTGTCCAAATTGCCCTTGCCTCCACAGGCTTCCGATTCTATCTTTTTTCCTTCATTCTTAAAGGATGATCTTACTTTCTACCTTGTTGTAAAAATGCATCTATCTACGACAAGTTTTGTCATCTACCTTTGCCTAGATGTCAATTATCTTCTACCCTGTCCATCTCTGTGGTAAAAACAGCTCTCCTTTTCCTCCTCTCCTGAAGGTCAATGCTTCTATGTTTACTCCCTTCCTCATCAGCACCTTCAATCACTCCCTCTTAATAGATGCCTTTTTTTAAAACCCAAACTACTAAAAATAATCAATAATAATTAATAACAGTAATAACAACTATCTAGTACACACAAAGTGCTTATTAGGTACTAGGTACTATTTTAGGTACTTTGTAAGTATTTATTCATTTAATCCTTATAATAATCCATGAGGTAAATATTACTGTTATGTTCATTTTATAGATAAAAAAGCTGAAATAGAGATGTTAAGTGACTTGCACAAGACGCACAACTAGGAAGTGGCAGTGCCAAGATTTAAACCCAGAAAGCTTAGCTCCAAATTCTGTACCCCTAATAATCACACTGCCTCTTTAATATTATGTCATGCTTATAACATCACTTATTAGGTCAATTACAGTGGGAAACTTACTGAATTTCTTGGAGACTCAATTTCTTTGTAGGTAAAATGATGATAATATCACTAGTCTTTTAGAATTGATGTGAGGATTAATTGATCTAGAGAATATGTATAATCCACTATCCTATCATATATGAAGCAATTAATAAATGACAGTAAATATAATATTGATAAGCTTTATAATATGTTTAAAAAATCCTCCTTTACCAGTTGTTTGGTCATCATCCTGAAAAGCAAAAGGCTGCAGATTCGATTCCTGGGTAGGGTACATGCCTAGGTTGTGGGTTCAGTCCCCAGTTGGGGCACATAAGAGAGGCAACCAATTGATATTTCTCTCTTACATCAATGTTTCTCTCCCTCTACTCCTCCCTCTCTTCCCCTCTCTCTAAAAAAAAAAAGAAAGAAAAAGAAAAAGAAAGAAATCCTTACCAAGAACTTCCTTAACTTGGTAAGTGTCCAAGTGTCCTTAGCACTTCGCCAATGTTAACTCATTTAGTCCTCAAAACAATGATGGTGGGAATCCTACCACCATTTCCATCTTATATATGAAAAAATTGAGGCAGAGAGATAATTAACTTCCCCAAGGTCACGAAGCTAGTAAGTGTCAAACCAAGATTTGGACCCAGGCAGTCTAATTCTAGAGTCTCTGCTAGGTACACTTTCAATGTAACTGTTTTATAGGAGGGAAAACTTCAGATATCTATATCATAGGAAAATAGTATAGCTAAATATAGCTACCATAAGTATGAAAAAGCATAGTCTAGTACAGTGTTTCTCAAAGTGGTAAACTCAAGAAAATCATCTGGAGATTTAAAAATAAATAAATGTAAAATCAAAACCAGGATCCTGGGCCCCATCGCAAATCTACCAGGAATGGACACCAGTAGAAGTTAACAGAGAGACAAATCAGAATCACTTAATTAGCTTTTTAAAAATTCCCATGCCTGGAGATTCTGCTTCAGCATACCCATAGTGGTTCTCAGACCTCATTTGTTATCTTTGGGGGATGCTAGGGAGCCAACACATTATTTTGAAAACTGGTAAATAATTGCAAAGAATCAAGCATTTATCTTTCTGTCTGTTTATGAATTATACCTGAATGTAACCAAGAAGCTGTTTAGGGGACATTTCTCTTTATAGAAGTAATAAAAAGGAGAAAATCATCATTTCAATCTTCTGAATTATTGGATTTAGGCAATGATCGGCAGTGGCTGCTAATATATTATGAGTCAACCAGTCCTCATGTGCTCTATTATAAAATGACACACCAAGAACTATAAGGAGGCATTGCCAAAAATATTGAATCCTGACTCTGATCTAGCTGCTATATCTAATTTTATAGGCAATATATGGGGTGGGGAGACAGGGAAAGATATATGTAAATGATACCAGTGGGATGCAATAAGCAAAAGGCAAACTATTGACAAATGACCTGGTTGCTTTAACAATACCAACAGATTGTAATTTAAAAAAACAGAGAGAGATGGAGAAGCATAGTAGCAGGCCTCCAAGATGAACCCCAAATTAACCCCATTCCTTGGTATTCACGCTCTGATATAGTTCTCTCCCACATTGTTTCTGGGTTGATTAATAGTGTTGCTTTGTCATTTCCAAGGCTAGGACATAGAACTGCAGCTTCCTCTTTGCTCTCCCTCTTAAATCCCTGACTCTTGGGGAATTCAGATGCCATGTTGTGCAGAGTTGAGAAGCCCTAGAGGGAGGACCACATGGTGAAGTGAGAGCTTGGAAACAGATTTTCCAGCCTCAGTCAAGCCTACAGACCACTGTAGCCCTGGCCAACATCCTGAGCGCCCCTTTATGAGAGACAATGAGACAGAACCACTCAGCTAAATCCCTGACACAGAAACTTCAAGGTAATAAATACTTGTAATTTTAAGCTACTAAACTTTGAGGGTAATTTGTTATATAGCAATCGATAACTAATGCAAGAGATATCTCCTTGTTTAAAAGCAACTTAAGAGGACAATATAATAAATTATTTAGGACATGATTCAAACTGGGGGAAGGAAGTAGTAGATAATCAAGAAAATGTGAATGCTGAATATTTTTTAAGAAATCATTTTTTCTTCCAATAAGGTATAATAATAGTATTTGGTTTTGTTTGAAATAATCCTTATATTCTGTGGATACATATAGAAATATTTACAGATTAAAAGTATAACATTTAAAATCGGCTTTAAAATATCCAAGGGTGGCAGTATAGATGGAATAAGATTCACAAGGAATGAATCATTCTTGAAGCTGGGTTGGGTTCATTATATTAGTATTCCATATCATATATATTTGAAAATTTTAAAATAAAGAGTAAGGGGGAAAAATGAAAGGACTGACCATCAAGGCACCACATCAGATGAAGTAATTTCAGCTAAACCACCCAATTAAAAGAGGTAAGTTCCCAATAGCCACATAAGTTTGATCCATAGGTGCCGGTGCATGCAGATTGTACATATTGCACAAACTGTACATTGTGCATACAAATAGATCTATACATATCTTACCTCTTTCATATAACCATGTTGTTTCTCCCCAGGCAGACATAGGATACTGGCTTGGGGATATTTTTATCCATTTACTGTTTAGTATTTATCATTGAGGTTTGCTTTGAAAGTAAAAGGAGGACCTGGGCATTTATATAGAAAAAGAAATTAATTTAAAACAAGACTTTAAGAATGAAAGAAGCAGGGACAACTGATGAAGCATGATTCTGAAGGGTATAAGAAGAGTGAGATGAAGAGTACAATGTGGGCCTCAAGAATGGGTAATGAGGGAAATTGGGGAAACTGGAAAATAAGGTCATGTACTAAGACTGATGGATATGAGTTTCATTTTTAGGGACTGAGGGCAGTAGAGCAAATCTGGAACACCAAGTCATATGATTCAGTGGACAACAAATGAAGAGACTGCTATGCAGTAATGAAGACTCAGCTAATGCTACAAGCATACTGCATACATAAAAGATGAAGGTAATATTTGAGATTCTTCCACAAGGGCAATGAATTAATTTTTAGTATTTATTTTGTTTTGTTGTTATTGTTCGATTTTTATATTTTAAGAGGAGAGGCTTAAGTAGCAACTGTGCTTCACTGTAACACAACTAACAGGGAGATATGATTCTAAATACTATATTCTTTATGTGGACGTTTTTCTCAGGAAACTTTCCAAATAGCTTGAATAATTTATGATTTGATTTTAATACTTTGCAATAGTTTGGGAATATGTAAATATTTCTTCTCTTACTTTGTGAAAGTCTGCAAAAGCAAGGATCAACCAACAAGGTCAACATCGAACAATAATAACTTCACATTGAAGAAGATATATTTTAACATCTAATTGTCCCATTCACAAAAGCATAAAGACAACCACTTAAACATTTCTCTCCATGGTCACCTGAAAATAATTCCTCAATAAATAGCTATGGACACTTAGGAGAGAAAGTTAGGTATAATAATATTGTATGATTTAATTGCACAGATAGCTGGAGAGCAATTTCTTTTTAAAATAGAAAAACCTGAAATGAGATCTCAGCTATCCAGAAACCTCAGGTAATGAATGAGTTGATCTAGACTGCTGAGGGTTTATAATTTTGAATGAGCAACATTTAAAAAATCTTAGCCACTTTGTACAGGGATGTTTCAAAGATGTATAATACACTTTGCTGCCTTCATAGAGAGTATCTACTGAAAATACATCTTTGCAGATTCACATAATTATCATGGCCATCACATACTACACTGTGCTTTAAACCCAAAGAGGCCCTCAGGGCAGACTTGAGGTGTGTTTATTTGATTTTTCTTTAAATAGACAAGAACTACTCTGTGTTTAAAGTTCTTTTCCATCTTAATCATTTGATTAAATTATTATTTTATTGATTCTAATGTTGTAATCAGCATGTGGTCACAAAAGAATATTAGGAAAAGTAGGAAAAAATGAAAATCATCCATAATACCATGATCTAGCCACAAATATTGTTAATATTTTTAAGTATTTCATAGCAACTACAGACATGTACTATAGACATGTACATAGCCGAGATCAGTTATAACCAGTTTTGTATCTTGTGCTGTTTCTCTGTAAGATGTTACCTGCTTTGAGAATTAGTTAATCTCCACTGGTGCAGCATATTTGCTAGCTATATCACTTTTTATTGCTGCCAGTGGGTTTTAACATAGCCACCCTTACCTATAATATCACTTTGTTTCTCCTTTGCTGGGATGGGGGTAAGGAGACAGAAAACAAAATTTGATAGAACTGTCTAATAGAAGAGTAAACAGATTTGAGTGAGGGGTTGGGAAGGATCTCTTCAGATGAAATTCCATTTGCTATTATTTAGGGACTTTCACATTGCTTTTGCCTATTCAGAGATACTTTGTTTTTTGCATATTTAACAGGCTTATGGCCATATTTTGAAGAAACAGATGGCATTTCCAGGTAGGTGCAATTGCTGGAATAGCTGACTTTCAGAGAAGTGAGGTGTTACTTGTACTGCAATGCTACCAAATAACATAAATTGGATGCATAAGTCTGGCCTAGCATCTTTCTAGCACCCACCTACACAGACAAGAAAAACAACACCCCTTCAATTCATTCTTGCTGAATAAGTAGCAACAATATGCATTATCACTTGTCTGAAGAATGACTAGCTTACAAATCTGTGCCCCCAGGCCACCATGTACTTGTTACCATGTTAACCCTTATCAAATTTTATCACACTAGGTGGAAACTTATGCAACTGACATTTTTATAGGTCAAAAACTGAGAATTTCATATAGTTCAACATAATAGCTAATTTCATGTATCTTTCCCACAATAGATAGTAAATAACTTTGGGGAAAGTTCCATCTTTGTGCCTTCAGTTTCTGGTTATAATAAATACTGAAAATAATTGTTTAAAGAATGTGAACACAATATAGATAGATTTAGATTTAGACAACTAGATCTATCTATCTATCTATCTATCTATCTATCTATCTATCTATCCCAAATCAGCCATTACAGATTTGATTTGAACCAGGTAAACAATGCTTTGGACATGGTAAGTAATAAAGAATTCTCATTTCACTTCATTTACTCTCTTTCTTTTTCAGACAATATGGTAGCTCAACTTTACTCCTCCTTCTAATCACTTGTTTTTATGTCTATTGACTGGAGCTGTTCTCATAAATCTTTTCTTTCCAGCTTTACTGAGATATAATTGACCTGTAACATGGTGTAACTTTGAGGTGCACATGATGATTTGATATGTGTATATATTGTGAAGCGATCCATCAACTCGCAGTTACATTTTTTTGTGAGAACATTTAAGATTTTAGTCTCTTAGCAACTTTCAAGTATACAATACAGTATTGTTAACTACAGTCAATATGCTGAATATTATCAGAGTTTATTCATCTTCTAAATGAGAGTTTTTACTCTTTGACTAGTATATCCTCACTTTCCCCACCACCACAAACCCTGGCAACCACCAATCTACTCTTTGTTTCTAACAGTTCAACTTTTTAATATTCCTTATATAAGTGAGATCGTGTAATATTTTTTCTTTCTCTGACTTATTTCACTTAGCATAATGCCCTCCATTTGGTGTATAGTTTTATTGAAGTTCACTATTTCCTTATTGATTTTCTGTCTGGATAATCTATTCAATGTTGAAAGTGGGGTATTCCATTCCCTCACTATTATTGTATTGCTGTCTACTTCTCCCCTCAGTTATGTTAATATTTGCTTTAAATATTTAGGTGCTCCAATGTTGGAGATATATGTATGTTTGTATGTGTGTGCAGATAAATTGATAAGCTGACCTCTATTTATCAAATTGGGAAGCTGATAAATTATCCTCTTGATAAATTGACCCCTTTACAACTATATAGTGACCATCTTTGTCCCTTTTGACTGACTGTGGGTCTGTTTTATCTGATATAAATATAGTCACTCCTGCTCTCTTTTGGTTACCATTTGCATGGAATACCTTTTCCATCCTTTCGCTTTCAGCCTATGTGTGTCCTTAAAGCTAAATTGAGTCTCACAAAGGCAGCATATTGTTTGATATATTTGATCCATTAAGCCACTCTGTATCTTTTAACTGGAAAATTTAATCCATTTATATTTAAAGTAATTATTGATAGGTAAGTCCTTACTACTGACATTTTGTAATTGTTTTCTGACTGCTTTTTAGTTCCCTTCTTTCTATCTTTCTGTCTTTATAATTTATTTCTGTAGTATTAATAGTATGCTTTAATTTCTTTCTCTTTCATGTATATATTATAGGTTTCTTCTGTGTAGTTACTATAAGGCTTACGCAAAACATCCTACAGATATAAGTCTATTTTAAACTGATAAAAAAATTATTTTCAGATGAATATAGAACCTCTACACTTTTACTTCTATTCCACCAAAACACCTTTTATGTTATTAATTTCACTTTTTATATCATTCATATTGTGTATTCACTAAACAAATTATTGTAGCTATAGTAATTTTTAATACCACCGTCTTTTAACTTTTATACTAGGGATAAAAGTCATTTGTGTACCACCATTACAGTATTAGGGTATTCTGAATTTGACTATGTATTTACCTTTACCAATGAGTTTAATGCTTGTATATCTTTTCTGTTGTTACCCTGTGTTCTTTCATTTCAACTTGAAAAACACCCTTTGGCATTTCTTGAAAGGCAGGTCTACTGGTGATGAAGAACCCTTAGCTTTTGTTTTTCTGGGAATATCTTTATATCTCCTTTATATTTGAAGGAGAGTTTTGCCAAGTGTGGTATTCATGGTAGGTTTTTTTTTTCCAGCACTTTGAATATATCATCCCAGTCCTTCTCGTGTGTCAAGTTTCTGCTGAATAATTCACTAGCCTTATTGGAGTTCCCTTACATGTGATGAGTGGTTTTTCCCGTGTTGCATTCAAAATTCTCTGTCTTTGACTTTTGACATTTTAATTATAATGTATCTCAAGGCAATCTTTATTGGGATGATCTTGTTTGTAGTTCTTTGAGCTTAATGTACCTGGATATCTACATCTCTCTCAGAATGTGGGACATTTTCAGCTACTATTTCTTTAAATAAACTTTCTGCCTCTTTCTCCTCCTTGTGAGACTCCCATGAAGGAAATGTCCATGCACTTGATAATGTCCCATAATTCATGTAGGTTTTCTTCAGTATTTTTCAATCTTTTTTTCTCTGTGTTCCTCTGGCTGATTTCAAGTGATCTGCCTTCAAATTTGCTGATCTTTCTTCTGATTGAATCTGCTGTTAAAACTCTCTGTTGAAATTTTCAGTTCTGTGTCATTGTATTCTGCAGTGCCAAGATTTTTTTTTTCTATTTCCTTATTAAACTTCTGATTTTGTTCATGAATTGTTTTACTGATTTATTTAGTTGTTTATCTGTGTTCTCTTAGATTTCATTATGCTTCTTTAAAATAATTATTTTGAATTCTTGTCAGTCAATTCATAGATCTCCATTCCTTTGAGGTCAGTTACTGGAGCTTTAATTAGTTTCCACTAGTAGCGTCATATTTGCTTGATTCCTCATGATCCATGTAGCTTTGCATTTGTGTCTGTGCATTTAAAGGGATAAATACCTCTTTCAGTTTCTATAGACTAATTTCAACAGGTAAATAACTTCTCCTGTCAGGTCCCCAGCTGATGGGATTACCTCCAAAATTGCAGTCATACTGTTTTGGAGCTGAGTCACAAAATCGATGCTGCGGTGTATGGATGGGTGTGGCTCCCACTGGGTCTGAGAGGGTTTCTGTTAGGTCTCAGAGTGGGTGTCTGGGAAGCAGGAATGGCCCTAGCCCATGGCCAAGAGGGCATATAACTGAGTCCCAGGACTATTTCAGGGTCCACTGTCCAGATTGAAGTCTGCAGAACTGACTCTGGAGACATGGATGAGCATGTCTCCCACCAGAACTTTGGGTAGTATGACTGCTCCCTGACTCCAGTTGGGAGATGCTGGCACTGGGTACAGGGCAATTTCAAGATATCTAGAAGTACTGATGGGAGTGACTCTTACTGGATTCCTAGGCTGGCAGGACTGCTCATAATCTGTAGCTAGGAGTGGCTTGAGCACAGTTATAAGGCCATTTTACAATCTCCTATCAAACTGAGTTTGGCAACTTTACCTGCAGAAGCTACAGTACCACAGCTGAGAGGGACTGGAGCCAGTTCATGGGATATTTCAGGGTCCACAGCCAGGACCGAGCTCTGTGGGCCTATTACCTGAGGTACGGGTGGGTGTGATTCCTCCCAGACCCCTTGGCACATAGCACTGGTGACAGACCCAGGTCATATGGGGCTGTAGCTGAATCCCCTGGAGTCCAGAGTTATTTCTGGATCTGTAGCTGAGACCACAGTCAGTGAGTCAGCCACTTAGATGGAAGCCTGCCTTTTCAAAACAGCTTTCCTTGGTCTTGCACTCAACCGGGATTTCACAACTCATACCTCAAGCCAAGGCTCCCACAAGGACATTTTTATATGTAGTTAGATGCTAAATTATTGTTACTGAGGAAGGAAAACAAGCAGGGGGCCTCTTAGGCAACAATCTTGCTGTTATCACTCCCTTATATTTACTTTCTGAATCACTTCTAGGATAAAGTTGTGCTGATTTATAAGCATATGCACTATATGTATAAAAATGTCTACTATAGCCTTATTTATAGCAGCAAAAAATAGAAACAATTCAATATCTAACTGAGGGATTGATGAAATGCATAATCAGATATCCAGATACTATAATATGCAACCATTAAAAAGGTGAACAATAAAGAGATTTGTTATTATATGAAAATGCTTACAAAGTTAAGTGAAAAAGTAAAACACATAACTATGCATAAGCATAACACGAACAATGGAAAATATACATAGAAATACAAGATAGAAGGAAATATACCAAAATGTTAATGGTAATTGCTTCTGGATATTCAGAGTATAGCTGAAATTTTTATTTGTCTTTGCATATTATATAATTCCAAATTTTCTACAAAAAGCAAACATTATCTTATACTGTAAAACATTTTAATGGGGAAAATATGATAGTATATTTGAAATTATTTGGTCAAGCTTGGAAAAAGAAAAGGGAAAAGGAAAATATAATAGATAACTAAAATAGAGCATATATTTATTTAGGTAATTCATTTATTCATTCATTAAATAAATCTTTGTTAAGGAGGGAATACTATGTCCCAGGAACATAAACAATCTCAGCCATTACTTTTCTTTCTTTCATTTTTTCTTTTCTTTTCTTTTTTTTCTTTTTTTTTACCATTTTCAAACTCATTTTATGAACCCCATCAAGATTTTACCAATCCAGATATATTTAACAAGTCAAGATGTCCATCTTTGTACACATACAACTGGTATGGAAGTCACAGACCTAGAAAGTTCTGCAGGATTCTGGTTTGCAATTTCCCAGTTTACCCTCAGTGAACAGACAAAGTCAGATGTATATTATTATGGCTTCACCATTCTACTTCTTTTGATGTTAGTATGTCTTGCTTTATGTTTTCTCTGAAAGTATCAAACAAAATCCTTTTGATAATTTTAAAGTTCTAGTTCTTTACGGAAACAGTACATTCTTATTTCAGGTCTTCCTCCCAGACATTTTCAAGGTAACTGGCTTACTACAATATGGACATTCACCAAATAAGATGTTAAAACTCTGTCTACTAGCCTGTAGTCCTCTCAACAACTCATATAAGCATATTGATGGAAAGGTTGTCCACAATAGGAATTATAACACACTTGATCAGGAATGGCACCATCAAGTTGACAAGTATAACAAATTCCACTATCTGTAGAAAACTCAGATTTTTCCAGGATAACACAAGCTTGAAAATCAATTTATGGAACATTTTTCAATTGTTGTAATTGAGTATTTTCTGGATCCCACAAATGTATGTTTCTACTCAGCTTAATTTCCAGAAGTTTCACCACATGGTCAGCTCCAAGAAAACAGCACTCAGGAAACATAGTAGGATGCCTAAGGTCTACCTCAATGTCTATTGAAGCATTATTCCCTATTGCAATTCTACATGCTGTTGCACACCATGTAGGTATTTCTGGTTCAAGTTTCCTAGTCTTCTCATAAATTTCATTCATGTCATCCCAGAATCCCTTCAGTGATTATGATGCTGCCAAATACTGACTATGAATGCTTATTAGAGAGTTCTGTGGTATCCAGGAAACAGAAAATGAAATAGAAAAATCCACAAAACAATCTGGTGATTGTCCAGGGTACTTTGCCTTCAACTTGAGACTGATTAGATGGTCTCTACTAGAAGCATGTTCAGCTTTTAACTTGATGGTACTGAATCAAGAAACTGCATACACAAGTTTACACCAACCAAGAATTCCTATCTCTTCAATAAGCTTGAGTAAAACTAGGGAGGAGGAGGAGGTAGTGCAGGTATCTCTTGTATATTCTTCAAAGCAACTTCCAAAATCTTCTTCAATTCCAACATAAAGCTCATCAGATCAGCAGAATTCTTCATTCTCTGTTTTACTATTTGATGGTATCCATTAAGTATTGTCCTTAATGGCCAACTACATAGTAATCTTGCATTCTTCAGTTACAAATCTTCACGCAACAATATTTTAATACATAAATATCTCTTTTGAGCAATACTTAATCCTTCATACATGGTTTTCACTCAGTTCTGGGGCAGAAACGATGGGCACTGGTGCAACAGGTTCACTTCCATCTCCTCCATGGTTCGCCATCCGTGGAGCCTTGGAGTACTTACGAGTTGGCTGGGCCACCATTACTTTTCATATGAATGACTCAAAATACTGCAGAAGTCCATTTCCATTGTTTTTTGTTTATCTTTTTAAAAATGGAACGAAACCATATAATTTTAGCCAGACAATCCTGAAATACCAGCAAAAAGACCCTGACCAATTTGTAATTCTATAAGTGATGTCCATCTTCATGTGGCATCATCCCTTTTCACAGTCATATTCTTTACCATCACAATCAAATATAATAAGAGAATAAGGACTTATAGTATTTGAGAATATGAACCTACACACAATCATTTCTCAAGATGGCCAGATCCTGGATGACCTCCACAGGAAATCCTAATATGACTTTTACAACATGATGAATTTTTAATTTGAAGACAGCCCCTAGACACTGATAGCTTCTGTTCATAGCAAGTGAAAGAAAGTGAAAAGCTAAAATATTAATATTATGATTCTGTTTCTCACAGAGCCATGATGGCTTTGGCTTCTCTCATCATGAGACTTAAATATATATTTGTCTCCAGTAATGGAACAAATCAGAATGACAACATAAAAATCTTTATGGAGATACTATTATAAGTACAAACAAGTTGCATTTGTTAGGTGTATATTTGACTATACTGGTTTCTTAAGAAAGAGTTGTCACTTTTGCAGTCCACTTATAACTAATAAGTTTGAAACTTCAGCCTATCAAAGCAAAATATTGCTGCCACATATTTAAATTTTTCCTACATTAAAAAATAATCAGGAAAAATTTACTGCTTTATTTCCTAGAGTTGTTTGTCCTTGATCAAAAATAATTTTTCTTTCGAAAATTTTACTGCACTAGAATAGCTTAGCTAAGAAAATAAACCTTTTTCAAAATGATAGATGTAAACACAAAAAAGTAAGTCTAAGATTGAACTATAAAGGCCAGGGTACAAGCAATATTTTCACTTCTTTTTAAACTTGTAACAGAAGCATTGGGTTTCATTATAATTATTTAAAACTCAAGAGTACGGTGAGATGGATACTTTAAAATAAGATTTACTCTAATTGTTCCATTTAGAAAATATGACTTACTCTATATTGAAAGAGTCCAAGAGGTAATGCAACTCAAAGTTCAATAAAATATATTTACTGTTTTTATTTAAATACCTCATAAATTCTGGCTTACATTTTAATTGTTCATTACCTAAATCAATTACAGATATTATAGATATGTATGAAACCAATGATTATGCTAACACTTTCCTAGTAATGATCCAACAATCATAATAAATCTTACCTGTCATCACATCCTCTGAAGCATCACATTTTACTAAGCAGCCCAGTTTCGGGAATGAAGGGTGGAATATTTATGCACCAAAAACAATGTTTCTCTTTTTAATATAATGACAGTTCTGCAGCTGAGAGCCACATTTCCTCATAGCCTTGAACTATTCAAAATGAGACAGATAATGTAGGTACAAATTGTATCACATGGAGCCCATTCAGCTACTGTAAAAATTTTGGATTTTCCTAGAAGTAATGGGATGCCACAAAAATAAATGGCACTGGCTTAATATAGCAATAATAATCTTTAAACACTTTAAACTGTGATGAAGTTTTAAATAAATAAACTTTTAAATTTCAATAGATTTTCACATCTATCGTCTCATTTTGTCTTCACAATCACTGTGAGAAATAAACAAGGTATCCTCATTTGTGATTAACATTTGGATTAATTTACTAAAGTATGGAGAATGTGCTGTCATGATTAAGATTCCCAAAGTTTCAATTACAAAGCTTTCTGTTTTTAAAAAACTATATAATCTTTATTATATTTTTCCCATTACCATTTAGTCCCCTTATACCCTCTCCACCCAACAATCACCACACTGTTGCCCATGTGTATGAGTCCTTTTGCCTTTTTGCTCAATCCCTTCACCCCCTAACCTCCCCACTCCAGAGCTGTCATCTGGTTCTCCATCTATCAATCTGTCCCCATTTTCCTTGTTAGTTCAGTTTGTTCATAAGATTCCACACGAGTGAAATCATATGGTATTTGTCTTTCTCTGACTGGTTTATTTCACTTAGCATGATGTTCTCCAGGTTCATCCATGCTGTTGCAAAGGGTAAAATTTTCTTTGTTTTTACAGCTGAGTAGAATTCCATTGTGGAAATGTCCCAAAGTTGTTTTATCCACTCATCTACTAATGGACACTTAGGTTGCTTCCATATCTTGGTGATTGTAAATAATGCTGTAATGAACACAAGGGTGCTTATGTTCTTTTGAATCAGTGTTTTGGTTCCTTCAGATAATATTCCCAGAAGTGGAAATGCTGGGTCAAAAGACAGATCTATTTTTAGTTTTTGATATATTTCCATACTGCTTTCCACAGTGGCTGCACCAGTCTGCATTCCCACCAACAGTGCGAAAGGGTTCCTTTTTCTCCACATCCTCACCAGCACTTGATGATTCTGTATTTACTGATGATAGCCATTCTGACAGGTGTGAGATGGTATTTCATTGATTTTTTAATTGATTTTTGTATCAGTTTTTAGACTATTTAGTTTATTTCTCCTCTGATCTTTATTACTGCCTTCCTTTTGCTCACTTTGGGCTTTGTTGTCCCTTTTCAAGTTCCTTTAAGTGTAAGGTTAGATTGTTTATTTGAGCTTTTTTCTTGATTCTTGAGATAGGTCTGTAAAGTTATAAATTTCCCTCTTAAGATTGCTTTTCCTGTGTCCCACAGATTTTAGATTGTTGTGTTCTCATTTTCATTTGTTTCAAGGATTCTTTTTAAAAATATATTTTATTGATTATGCTATTATAAGTCGTCCCAATTTTTTTCCTCCCCTTTATACCCCTCCTCCTGGTACCTCCCCACCCTCCAACATCCCTCCCGCAATGTAGTGCATGTCCATGGATTGTACATATAAGTTCTTTGGCTTCTCCATTTCCTACACTATTCTTAACCTCCCCCTGACAATTTATGCCTACCCATTATGCTTCTTATTCCCTGTACCTTCTCCCTCACTGTCCACCCTTCCCCGTCCCCACTGATAAACCTCCATGTGGCCTCCGTTTATGTGACTTTGCTCTTGTTCTAGTTGTCTGCTTAGCTTGTTTTTGTATTTGTTTTAGATTCAGTTGTTGATAGTTGTGAGTTTGTTGTCATTTTACTGTTCATAGTTTTGATCTTCTTTTTCTTAGATTAGTCCCTTTAACATTTCATAGAATAAAGGCTTGGTGATGATAAATTCCTTTAACTTGATCTTATCTGGGAAGTACTTTATCTGCCCTCCCATTCTAAATGATAGCTTCGCTGGATAGAATAATCGTGGATGGAGGTCCTAACTTTCATGACTTTGATACTTCTTTCCAGCCCCTTCTTGCCTGTAAGGTTTCTTTTGAGAAATCAGCTGATAGTCTGATGGGAACTCCTTTGTAGGCAACTCTCTCCTTTCCTCTTGCTGCTTTTTTCTCTCCTTACCTTTAATCTTGGGTAACTTAATTACGATGTGTCTTAGTGTGTTCCTCCTGGGGTCCAATTTCTTTGGGACTTTATGAGCTTCCTGGACTTCCTGGAAGTCTATTTCCTTTGCCAGATTGGGGGAGTTTTCCTTCAATATTTATTCAAATAAGTTTCCAGCTTCTTGCTCTTCCTCTTCTCCTTCTGGTGCCCTTATGATTCAGATGTTGGAGCATTTCAAGTTGTCTGAGATGTTCCTCAGCCTCTCCTCATTTTTTTTGAATTCTTGTTTCTTCATTGTGTTCTGGTTGGATGTTTATTTCTTCCTTTTCTTCCAAATTGTTGATTTGAGTCCTGTTTCCTTACCTTCACTGTTGGTTCCCTGAATGTTTTACTTTATTTCACTTTGTATGGCCTTCACTTCTTCCTTTATTTTGCTACTGAGCTCAGTCATTTCTGTGAGCATCCAGATTACCAATGTTTTGAACTCTACATCTGATAGGTTGTATACTCCTCGCTTAGTTCTTTTTCTGCAGTTTTGATCTGTTCTTTCATTGGGGTCATATTTCTTTGTCTCAGTGCACTTGTTATTTTTAAGGGGCGGGAGCCTTAGGTATTCACCAAAGCAGGGAAACCCTCTTCACAGCGTGTTGGTGCTGTCTGTTGGGGAGGGGTCAGAGAGGGAACAGTGCCACTTTCTCAGCTCTCGCCCCACTTTCCGTCACTTTCCTCACTTCTCACAAGTAGATTGTACCCTTTGAGGTGCTTATTCACAGACAGGTGGGTTTGCGTACATTCTAGGATCTCATGGGCTTCTCTGATGGACTCTCCTATAACACTGGGCATTTCTCCCGCTGCTGCAACCCCCACAGGTTTTTACAGCTGTTTTGAGCCTTTAGTTTCCCACACTGAAACCCTGGTTTTCCTGGTCGGCCTCGCTCTCCAGTTGCTCATCCCAGCTTATCCATGCACGAATGTGGGATCACTAGTCAGGTCCACCAGCAGTCACCTTGCTGTCTCTCTGCCCCTGTCTCCGCCCCTCCTACCAGTCTGGATAAATGTTTCTTTACCTCCTTCATTATTGGACTTCCATCCAGTTTGATTTTCTGGAAGCTCTGGTTGTCTTTTTTAAAAAATTTGCTTGTTATCCCTCTTTTGGTTGCGCGAGGAAGCAAAGCATCTCTGCCTACACCTCCATCTTGGCTGGATCTCCTTGTAGTTTTTACTTGCATCTCTCTGACGATTAGTGACATTGAGCATCTATTCATATGTCTATGGGTCACCTGCATGTCCTCTTCAGAGAAGTGTCCATTCAGGTCCTTGGCCCATATTGTAATTGGGTTGTTTGGTTTTATGGTGTTGAGTTTTGTAAGTGCTTTATAAGTTTTCAATATTAACCCCTTATCAGATGCATTGGTGAAAATGTTCTTCCATTCTGTGGGTTGTCTTTTGATTTTGCTGATGCTTTCCTTTGCTATGCATGAACTTTGTAGTTTGATAAAGTCCTATTTGTTTATTTTTTTCCTTTGTTTCCCTTTCCCGGGGACATATATCCAAAAAAAATTTCTACAAGCAATGTCCAAGATTTTGTTGCCCATGTTTTCTACAATTTTTATGGTTTCAGTCTAACATTTAAGTCTTTGGTCCATTTTGAATTTATTCTCCTATGTAGTGTAAGATGGTGGTCTAGTTTCATTTTTCTGCACATATCTGTCCAGTTTTCCCAGCACCATTTGTTGAATAAGCTATCTTTAGCCCATTATATGTGCTTGCTTCCTCTGTCGAATACTGATTGACTATAAAGGTGTGGGTTTATTTCTGAGCTCTTGATTCTCTTCCATTGACCTATGTATCTGATTTTATGCCAGTACCACGGTCTTTTGATTACTATGGCCTTGTAGTATAGTTTGATATTAGGTAGCATAATTCCTCCAACTTTGTTCTTCTTTTTCAGGACCACTGTTGCTATGCTGGGCCTTTTGTGGTTCCATATAAATTTTTGAAATATTTGTTCGATTTCTGTTAAATATGTCATTAGAACCTTGATAGGAATTGTGTTGAATCTGTAGATTACTTAGAGTACTATGGACATTTTAGTGATATTAATTCTTCCTATCCATGAACACGGTATAGGCTTCCACTTATTCACATCTTCAATTTCTTTCTTCACTGCCTTATGATTTTATGAGTACAGGTCTTTTTACATCCTTGCTTCGGTTTATTCCTAGGTATTTTTTTTCTTTTTGTAGCCATCGTGAATGGGATTGTTTTCTTAAGTTCCCTTTCTGTTAGTCCATTATTGGTATATAAAAATGCAACTAATTTCTGGATATTAATTTTGTATCCTGCTACTTGGCTGAATTCATTTATCAGTTCTAGCAGTTTCTCAGTGGAATCTTTGGGGTTCTCTATGTACAATATCGTAGCATCTGCAAATAAAGATAATTTTACTTCTTCCTTTCCAATTCCGTTGCCTTTTATTTCTCCTTTTCTGATTGCTGTGGGTAGGACTTTTAGTACTATGTTGAATAAGAGAGGTGAAAGCAGATATCCCTGTCTTGTTCCCAACCTTAAGGGGGATGTTTGTAGTCTTTGCCCACTGAGTATGATGTGGGCAGTAGGTTTGTCGTTTATGGCCTTTATTATATTTACGCATGTTCCCTCTAATCCCACTTTGCTGAGAGATTTTGTCATAAATGGGTGCCATATTTTATCAAATGTTTTTTATGCATCCATTGATATAAATATGTGGTGCTTATCCTTCCTTTTGTTTATGTGGTGAATCACATTTATTGATTTGCAAATGTTGTACTATCTTTGCAATCCTGGAATAAATCCCACTTGATCATGGTGTATGATCTTTTTGATGCATTGCTGTATTTGGTTTGCTAATATTTTGCTAAGGATTTTAGCATCTATGTTTATCAGTGATGCTGGCCTATAATTTTCTTTGTAGTGTCTTTATCTGGTTTTGGAATTAGGATAATGCTGGCCTTGTAAAATAAGTTTGGGAGCCTTCCCTCCTCTTGAATTTTAAGTATGTGTCCTCTAATCCCACTTTGCTGAAAGTTTTCATCATAAACATGTTCTGAATTTTCTCAAATGCTTTCTCTGCATCAATATATATCATCATGTGGTTTTTTTCCTTCATTTTGTTTTCATGGTGAATAACATTTATTGATGTGAGAATGTTGTACCAACCCATGCATTTCTGGAATAAATCCCACTCAGTCATGATGTATAAATTTTCTGAAGTATTGCTCTATTCAGTGTACTAATATTTTGTTGAGGACTTTGACATCTATCTTCATCAGGTATTGCTCTAAAATTTTCTTTCTTCGTCGTGTATTTATCTAGTTTTGGAATTAGGATAATGCTGGCCTCATAAAATTATGTTGGGAGCTTTCCTTTCTCTTGATTTTTCTGAAATAGCTTGAGAAGGAGCAGTGTTAATTCTTATAATGTTTGGTAAAATTCACCTGTGAATCCACGCAGTCCATGGCTTTTGGTTGTTGCGAGTTTTTTGATTACTACATCAATTTCATTAGGTGCAGTCTGTCTATTCAGAGTCTCTGATTCTTCCTGATTTATTTTTGGAAGATTGTATGTTTGTAGGAATTTATCCATTCTGCCCAGGTTGTCTAGTTTGTTGGCATATAATTGTTCATAATATTTTCTTACAATCCCTTCATATTTCTTTGTTGTCAGTTGTTATTTCTCCTCTTTTATTTCTGATTTTACTTATTTGGGTCTTTTCTCTTTTTTTTCTTGATGAGTCTGGTTAAAGGTTTGCCAATCTTGCTTACCTTTTTCAAAGAAGCAGTTCTTGGATTCATTGATCTTTTGTATCATTTTTGTAGACTCTGTTTCATTTTTTTCTGCTCTGTTCTTAATTTTTTCCTTCCTTCTACTCACATTCAGCTTTGTTTATTGTTCCTTTTCAAGTTCCTTAAGTGTGAAGTTAGGTAGTTTATTTGAACTTTTTCTTGTTTTTTTGAGACAGGTCAGTAATGCTATGAATTTCCCTCTTAGGATTGCTTTCCCTGTGTCCCAGATTTTGGATTGTTGTCTCCTCATTTTCATTTGTTTCAAGGAATCTGTTGATTTCTTCCTTGATCTCATTTTTGACCTATTCATTGTTTCATAATATGTTATTTAGCTTCCATGTCTTTGTGTGTTTTTCAGTGTTCTTCTTGTGACTGATTTCTAATTTCATAGCATTGTAGTCAGACAAGATGCTTGATATGATTTCAACCTTCTTAAATTTATTGAGACTTGTTTTGTGTCCTAGCATGTGGTCTATCCTAGAAAATGTTCCAAGTGTAGTTGAAAATTATGTATATACTGCTGCTTTGGAGTGAAATGCTCTGAAGATATCAGTTAAATCCATTTAATCTAGTGTGTCATTTAAGGTCACCTTCTCCTTGTTGATTTTCTGCCTGGAAGATCTATCCATTGAAGTCAACGGGGTATAAAAATCCCCAACTATGACTTTATTTCTATCAATCTCTCTTTTTATGCCCATCAAGATTTGCTTCACATATTTATGTGCTCCTGTGTTGGGTGTGTAAATGTTACTAGGATTATATCCTTTTGTTGGATGGTTCACTTTATTATTATGTAGTGTCCTTTTTTGTCTCTTAGTATAAACTTGGTTTTAAAGTCTATTTTGTCAGATATAAGTACTGATACCCCAGCTCTTTTTTCTTTTCCATATGCATGAAATGTTTTTTCCAACCCATTACTTTTAGTCTGTGGGTGTCTTTCGAGCTGAGATGGGTCTCTTGGAGGCAACAAATATATGGGTCTTGTTTTCTTACCCATTCGGCTACCCTCTATCTTTTGGTCAGAGCATTTAAGCCATTTACATTATAGATGATTATTGATAGGTATGTATTTTGTGCCATTTTATTGTTAGACTGTTACCCTCGAGTTTTTTTTCCCCTTTTCTTTTTTTTCCTTCTTCTTCTTCTTAAAGCAAGCTCTTCAATATTTGTTGCAGTACTGGTTTGGTGTTAACAAACTCCTTTAGCTTTTTCTTGTCTGCAAATCTCCTTATTTCTCCTTCGATTTTTAAGTGATAGCCTCCCTGGGTAAAGTAGCCTTGTTTGTGTAGGTCCTTGTTTTTTGTCACACTAAATAATTCACAGCACTCCCTTCTGGCCTTAAATATTTCTGTTAAGTAATCAGATGACAGTCTAATTGGTTCACCCTTGTAGGTAACTACCTGTTTTTTCTCTTGAGGCTGTTAGGATTCTTTCCTTATCTTTAATCCTCGTCATTTTAATTATGATGTGTCTCAGCGTAGGCCTCTTTGGGTCCAACTTGTAAGGGACACTACCCTTCCTGGACTTGTGCAACTTTTTCCTTCACCAGATTAAGGAAGTTTTCAATCATTATTTCTTCCAATATGTTCTCGATCCCTTGCTCACTCTCTTCTCCTTCTGGTAATTGCCACGATGCATATGTTGTTACACTTTACCTTGTCCAAGATGTTTGTTAAGCTCTCCTTATTTTTCTTTTAAATTGTTTTTTTCTTTTTGTTGCCCTGCCTGATTGTTTTTTCCTACCTTGTCTTCCAAAACACTGATTTGATCCTCTGCTTCATCTAACCTACTGTTTATTCCTTCCAGTATATTTTTTATCTCAGATATTGCATTCTTTATTTCTGGCTGACCCCTTTTTTATGGTTTTTATGTCTTTTTTCATACTTTTGAGTAATCTTATAATCATCAGTCTAAACTCTCTAGTTGATAAATTGTTTACTTCCATTTCATCTAGTTCTTCTGGAAAATTCTCTTGGTCTTTCATTTTGGGTCTGTTTCTTTGTCTTCCTTTTTGGCTGCTTTGTGTCTTCTACTTTAGATGTTAAACTAATCAGGCATCAAACAGGCCATTGTTAATCTAATCACTCTGTAACCAGCAGTCAGGCTTAAGCATGACTGGGTGGGATAGAGTAATTCCTGTGGGAGGGGCTATTGCTTCCCCTCAGGCAGATGGCATTCAAAGAGGAGTGCTCTGCCTGAGAGAGATGGCTCCTGCAGTATGGGGAATGACTCAGAACATGGATGTACTGGCTGTTCCCTCAGTTCTCTCCCCCAGAGCCACCAACCCCAGGCTCTCCTCAAGCATCTCTAATCTACTCTGCTCTCCCTTTGGAGACACCCAGGGTAAGTGGCTGTAAACAAAATTTTGTGCTTTGGCCCTTTAAAAGGCTCTCTGCATCTCCACCTGTCTTTCCCTGGCTGGTAGAACTCTGCATGCTTTGGGGGAGGGGGGTTGTATTAGCAGTGGTAGATTTTCTGAGAGGTTTTCACTTTTTTTTCATAATAAAGTTTCTCTTCTTCCTTTAAACGAAAACAAAAAAGGTGGACCACTATGGAGAAGGCTGTCACTCAGAATGGGCAGTACATCATAATGAATGGCACTAACTGCATTAATATACTGTGCCACCACAGAAGAGCATAGCATGGGGATACATTAATAAAAGATATCAGCTATAATTATAGCACTTAAGTAAATTGTGGGACATAAAAGTTCCCAGATGGAAAGAGAAGAAAAGAAACAATGCAGTTGAAGGGATCAGAGGAGAAGTTGTGGAGAGGTGAGGCCTACAAAATGAGAAAGTGTCAGATGTGAGAAAAAAAAGGTGAGAATGGACAAAATTGCTAGAATGACACCTAGTTATCACCAGACACCAGAGGAGCTACATATGTTATACCGGTATACACACAGCATAGCTCCTTTTACTTAGTTATATATTCAAAGAAGCTTTTATAATTTCAAAATCCATCATGTCCCATCCCACATATTTTGAAAGAAACTAACAAAACTAGTTCAAGAATGTTGGTTGAAAACTGTATAAATTCAAGGTACATGAGCATGTCCCTTTGGTTCGAACCACTATAAAAACTGAGCAATATAACATGATATTTTTACCTCTTGATACCTATGTGCAATTTCCATTAACATTAATGCCCAGATTTATAGGTGCTCACCAGTGGATGTCCATATATAATTTTATAGAAATAAAAGGGTCCTATAGCCACTCTTTATTTCTAAGCAATGCATAACTTGAAGAATAGTATACAAGTCTTCTTTTTTTAAAGCCTAATGTTTATTACTTCATCTAGATGTCACAGTACTCAAGGAACTTGAACTGATATTCACACAATACATAAGAATCACTTGATCCATTAAAAAAAAGGCAGCTGCTTTGTAGGCTTAACCATGCTAACAATGCTGAGCACAGAACATGATAAATACCATAGCCAATTGAAATGGTATAAGTAAATTTAATAAGTAAAATGTAAGACATACAGCAGCCTACAATGTTGAGCATTTTTACATGCAATGGTGAGAGGTGCTAACCCCATGGCATAATGGGTCCATCTAAAGAGCACCACGGGGGACTCATTCAGTTACTGGTCCACCCCCCTTTGTTCCTTAGGCTATAGCTCTTACTCCTTGCTTGTCATTTCAGTGGGGATTTAGTCAGATGAAATTCTCTGGGATTATAATAGGAATTGTTTTGTTAAAAGCTTGGCAACCAATTAAAAATACTACCTTTTCCCACTACTCCTCAACAATCTTCCTTTTGAATGACCATCAGTTGTTTCACAAGATAAAATACATTTACATTATATAAAGTTCTTTACTTGCTAGTTAGCCAGGAATTATTAGCTTTATTACTTTGATTATAAAAAATCATAAAACAAAATGCATATGCAATAAAAACAGATTATGAAACAAATACCTGTTTTCAAATTGCCTTGGGACTATTTATGGAGTGGTTTGGCCTAAAGCAATTAGTAAAACCAGATTTGAATGCTATTATAAATAGACATAGGCTTTCCTTACATAACACATATTTATATTTATCAATAAAAGCTGAGACTTAAAGCTTGCAGTAATAACTTTGTGGAGAAAGCAGGGAAATTTATTATCTGTGATCCCTTCTTTATTTCTCCCTAGTGAATATGGGACAATTGTGTAGTACTTAGGTGACATGACTAAATCTTATTAGTGGAGGTTTTTTTTTCTATTTTAAGCACAAATCTGGCATTAAAAAATCCCAAAGTAAAAAATTAACAGAAAATATCAGGAAATTAAGCAAATTAAAGATACTGTGAATAGCATACAGTACTGTCAAATGACTAATGACCCCAGTTAAAGAGCATAAGGAATGGGTAGTGGATTTTTGAAAAGCAGACATCAAGGCAAGATATACATTTAATGTCAAAGCATAAAAGATATTTAGAGCAGAAAAGCCAGTATACTAAGTCATCCATCCTTTGATTATTATTTTGTCATTTGTACAGCTGACACCAATGGGTACAAAAGCAGTAAGAAAATCTATGCAGTTTTTAAAGTACCAGCTTGCAACAGTGCTAACCATGAATCATAGCCCATGCTAGCATATAAGTAAGGTTCACTTTCAACTTAATGTATTTTTATGTTTCAAAATGAGCTTATTTAGGAAAATATATAAATTGTTAATGATATATAGTATTTTCAAAGCAGACTTATTTCTTTTTATTCTAAAACTGTATTTTTCCTTCCAGTTTAAGTGGCAGGTAGTCAGTATTATAAATTACTTATGTGGATTCTGTTGTAATTTGCTTAAGGAAAATCATAAACATAAGAAGAAATAATTTTTAACTTTGTTAGTTTAGAAAGAACATTTATTAATCTCCCTGTTTTTCTGAGGCAGAATTTTGACACTGCTAAAGGAGTTAGAAGAGAACATTTAGGCATACATATTGAATTTATCACTTTAATAATGAAGATGTGGTTCTGTGCAATCTGAAATTAATTTAATGCTAGTGGAAAAGAAGTAATATTCTACTATCTCTGTTTTTTTCTCTACTATTCAAATTTACCAAGTGGTAGCAGCTTTCAGACAGCATGCACAAAGAATTCAAATTAGATGTCAAAGTCGAATAGAAGTCTGCCTTCTATCATTTGAATAGGATTTAAATAATTTGTTCAATAACCTTTTTATTTTAGAAAATTATTTTTTCTCAATAAAACATACAGCACTGAAAAATGAACTTGAAAAGAAGTGGCCATTCCATAAACAGTGTGATACTCAAGTTGATACAAATAAAATGATAAGTGGGTGGGGAAAGACAATGGAAGAACAATATAAAAGAAATGCTTTAAAGGGAGGGGGCTTAACAAGGTAAACCTCAGCGAAATCCTCCCTTCTGCCCCAAATACAAGTCAAACATCTTTTCAGTCCACGACAATGCAGTCCAGTGACCAAAGCACCATATAAAATGTACCAGTGGCTTGTTTTCATTTTAGCTGCATTTTTGACGTTTTATGGCCTGTGGAGATGTTCCCTGCCTGCATCACACACACAGGTACCACACTGTGACTATATTTACAGAGCCCTTGCTTCAACTTGTTTTTCTAATAGGAAAGATTGATTCGTAAATAAATATTCATCTATACTCCCTTGCTCAGCCCCTATTATTCCTACAAATTGCATAATCAACCTATGCGAAATAAGATGACAGAGAAAGAGTGTGCTTTAAAAAACAACACTGAAGCATTCACATCATTGAGAAGATGAAAATCCCAGGAATAAAAGAGCTTGGGTCTACCTTAAAGCTGGAGCTTCCCTGCAGAAACAGGAAGAAACGAGGGTATGTAATACCACTGCAGCTGTGATATTTCTTAAGTAGGACACGCAGAAAAGGGCACAAGCTATTCATGGTTCTGGAAATATTACATTTAATTCTTCTGTGAAAGATTTAGCAGCTTAGTAGAAAGAAGCAGTACACAGAAAAACAAAACAGAACAACAACAACAAAAAAAAAAAACCATGAAAGAAGAGTCCGCACTGCAAGCAAAGCTGCTTAAACTAATAATTAGAAAGAAAATATTTCAGAAACAGTCACCTCTAATAATCTCATACCCTAAGGCTAGAATTAAAGGTCATTGCTAACTGGTACAAAAAGCAGCTTTGGACACACAATTAGGAAGTCAAATTCTGTGATGAGTTCAACCCAACCACTACCCTTTTTACCTTCATTTATGCCAGGACCTGTATCACATAGAGCCCAGAAAAGAAGCCAAAGGAAGCCATAATTCAAAATTAAACTTCTCTTCCATTTACCAAAATGCCACATTTAAATTTTATAGCCAAATCAACTAAGGAAACAAAACCTATTTGATGGTCAAGAAGGGAAGTTAAATAGTAGTTTAAAAAGTGATGCATGATGCATAATAAAAATGTTTTTGCATGATTTGATTTAACAGGGTGGTGACTGCTGGGGTAGGGGCATGTAAGGGGATTAAATGATAATGGAAAAATATAATAAAGATTATATATTTTAAAAAATCACTATTGATAAAAGATGTTATTTCCCAAGGGCCATACTTTAGTTTAAGTAAACAGACAAGCTCACACACTGCAGTGTCACTTTTATTGGAGTTAGCCTGCAAGCTGAGGTACTGAGAATATCGAGAGGAACACTATACAAATTATATGATTGTCTAACCACTAAACTGTACACCCAAAACCAAATAAAAGTTTTTTTAAAAAGTATTTTAGGAGAAAAAAATGATGAACAGAAAATAAATAAAAATTAAAAAATAAAAGAAAGGAGTTTTAAAAATAAATAAAATAAAGAATAAAAAACTGAATGAACAGAGATGCATGTTTTCAAAATATAGAAAATTGAACATATGAATTAGACTATTTTAAAAAGTGCTTTTTTAAAAGTGTTTTACATATCTTGGTAATAAAAAATTCTCCTAATTATGACCTATTCCAGTAAGACCTAATATTTTATTCAAATGATTTAATAAAGACAAAAGTTTAAAAATGCTAAACCTGCCAAACTACACTACTCGTCAAGTCCCAAAGTCTTTCCTTTTCATTGAACACATTCTCACCTGTCAGGCTATACGTATATAACTGTTGTGGTTTGAGGAACTATAATGAAAAGGTACTTTCTCCTTTAAAGTTTTTTTAAGAGTGTATACTTTATGAGACCAAAAAACAAATCACAATCATCTATATTAATTACTTAAATAATTTATGAAGCTATACAGAAGATTTATCATCTACTTGCAGGAGCTCACTAGTAGGAGCACTTAGAAATTCCAGCAGTGATAACATCAAAATTCCACAAAGGCTGGGGGAGCCAAGAGTCCATCCAGGAACTTTTCTCTGTCCCTTTGCAGTGTTTTTAATTTCCCCACTCCCTGTCACCAAGACCAAAACTATTTTGCCCAAAGTAACAGAGGCTTTCTTGGGAGCAATAAGTAGTGTCAGTCTTGGTTTTTATTTGTTTTCTTGAAAGTGAATGCCTAGACTTAAGAAAAGAAAATAGACTTCAAACAGTGCTCACACAATTATATTTCCATATTTTTTCTTTCCCATGGCTAATGTGAGGAATATCAGATGGGGACAATGGAGGTGGGAAACTGTTGTGAAGGAGGAAAACAGATAAAAAGAGGATTATTCTGAAGCAGCAAATGGAATAGAGGAAAAGTGGTGTACAAAAGGCCCCAGGATCGCAAAACATGGTAAGAAAAAAGAAATTGGAAGCATAAGGATAATCTATAATGCACAGAATCTGTGTGGATAGCCTTCAACTTGACCATAATCTTTTTCAGTGTTTTGCATCTTCCTGTGCCAGGCAGTTTCAGTTCTAAGTGAACCATGCAAACTGGTCAATACTATTTCTGGCAACTGAAAAAAAGTATTTAAATTGCTAGGTGTGATATTTTTCCTCCCACTTGTGCTTCCCAATTTGATCCAACAATGAGTTCAACATTTAAAACATCCTCTAATAATTTCCCAGAAACTCATTATATTGGAACTTCATTGCTATATTTATTTTCTATGTTGGACCATTACCCCAGTCGCTAATGATGGTCATCTTCTTGGTGCCTTCATGTCGTGGGTTTTTAGGATTACTAACAGAACTTGTTTTAATGTCCTCTATGGGTACATGAGAGTTTTTTTAAATTCCAACCATAAAAATAACAACTACGTACTAGAAAAGCTTTTTTAAAAGTCCTTTTCCATTTCAGTTCAACAATGTTTGATTTCAATTACCTGTTGATATGACAAAATGAAATCCGCAAATATGTACAAAGCACAGTCATCTTTTATTATCTCTGCCACTTAAAGTAGTACTAACATAAACAACTGAGATAATGTCACAAACATAACTAAAATAAACACCCAAATATTCATACAAAGTCCTACTGCATATCCCTCCTGATAAAAATATCCCTTCATAGGTTAGTTCCAAGTATTTGAAGATAATTTATCAATTTATTAGGAAATAAGATAAGCACATATACTTTTGATTAATAGCTCTAAGGTTGCTAAAAAAATCTAACAGGTATTATAACTGGGCACTAAAGATGAATCCATGTAAAATAATATTTACTTTCCAAACAACAATGTGAAATCATATCCATGTTTTTATATATTTTTTCATTTCTTTGTGTCCAGGATTACATTGACTTTCTGAAACCACTGAAGAATTGTGAATAATGTATGAAATAAAAAAAAAAAATCTCTGTACATTGCCCGGGAAGAACTGTATTGCTTGCCATATAGTACATCTATGCAAGATAAACAGACCAGTAAGCCCAGAAATCTCAAGCTAAAACCTTCCTGGGTGGAAAGGGAAAATATCACCCTGGATTCTAGAGGTCCTTCAACCAAATAGTTCAAATCCTTAGAATAATCCTCTGTACTAGATAAGAGCCCTTAAACTTCAGAAATATCTGTTCTCCTGAGTAAATCTGTGAGAAAGCTGGAAACAATTAATTAACTTAATGTTATTCTAAAGTTTCTGTAACTCCTGTTACTTCCCTTGTCTTACATAGCATATTTTCAAAGACCAATGAGAAGATATGCACAGCTTCAACAAAATGCTATTATTGCCACCCTCTTTTTCCTGCATTCTCTGCAGCAGTATTTAGGCATTTTCCCCTTTATGGAGTAGGAGTAGAAGAAATTATGATTTGAGTTGAGAATGACAAAGAGGTGGTAGTCAAATGCAAGGACAATAGACATCAGAATAAGAGTAATGGCATATAGCTGTACTGCTTTTTTAAAATATAAAATCAGCATTTTCTTCACGTGTAAAGCCTAAACATTACTGTGTAGAAAGGTCATGTGAAGGTAACATACATAGGACATTCAAGTTTGCCCTTAGAATAAGCTCAGCTTTAATGCAATTCCATTTACAGTGATGTAGAATGAAATTTCTACGTCCTTCATCTCCCACATTTCAAACTTGAGAGACAGCTTTAGGTACAATACATTAAAAAGGCTTTCATGTAGATTCATTTTGTTTTGATAATTGTGAAGTATTCAACGGGCAGTTATCAAAAGCATATACCATCAATATATTATATTAAGTTACGTTCCAGGTGCTAGAAATAAATCACAATCTTTTAAAAGTGAAATACGGTTAAAAGCCTTAGGGTATTTTAGCAGTTTGTATTATCTTTGTCTTTAAGAGTATTGACACTGAGCATAACCGTAAAAAGCTTCCTGGGTTAGGTGAAGCACTGCATTAAGTGCAAGGTATCTGGGCTCATGTTTTTGCAAAAACAAAATATACCAATGAATAATACAAGAACTTGAATCTCAAAAGGGTACTGTGGAAAAACTGAAGATGCCCACTGCCCTCTTCCTTCCTTCCATCACCTTGTATTCCTTTCAACTTAATTGACACAAGGAGAGGAATTACCAGGAGCAGCGTTCCGATTGTAATACACAGGAGAGGTATGTCCAGAGATTTCACAAAAATTGGGAGATAGGGAAGCACTACATTCATAACCAGGTGAATTTGGCTACCTTTGACTGCTGGGGAAACAGATGACATTTTGCTGAAGAGGAAGCACATTACAGTATTTTATCTCTTTTTAGCAAAATAATAATATACTTCTCAGTCCATACAAGAGAAATATAAACCCATCATCACAACAACCATTAGAATAAACAATTATTTCTCTTTAGTTTTGAAAGCAATTAGTTATCCAGAAAATTTAAAGTACTTATGACAGTCTGATAAATACCTTGTCAGTTAATGTTGTTGCAAATGCAGAGTGCCTGCTCATATTATAGTATCATGCACCTGTCATATAGGGTCCCAGACATTAATTCCTGAATTGAAGGTTTGTAAATAAGCAGGTGGTTGTGAGCTTAGCTCCCACCATTAGCATGTCTGTGAATGTTTGAAATGGTATTAAAACTACTAAGATAAATTTATTCTTGCATAACAATTGCTTGTCCTCACATCCCATATTCCAATATCTGAAGGAAGCCTTCTTAATTCATATTCTTATAAAAATCAACTAAAATTAACCTTATCTCCTACTGGCCTGCAACTGTCACCAATGAATGAATGTATAGCAGAGCTGATTATATTGTGTAGGAGAACAGACAAGCAAAAGTGATTGAAATTTCTATCGAGTACACCATCAGTGCTTGCTTAGAACAATTTTGCATATAAATAGGGCATAAATGGTCTGTGTGCAATTTGTTCTCCAGTTGTCAAAAAATAATCAAGGACAGGCGACATAGCAATCTTCTCTTTCTAGTTTCCCAAATGCAAACCAAGATCTTATTAATTAACACATGTATGTGTCTGTCCCAAAAGTAAAATTTAATTTCCATAAATAAAAAAAAACAAAAAACAAACAAAATTATGTAACTAATATACATACACACTTCAATATAAGATTCACATGAAGTGATAGGAAAAAGACACTAAGTTAAGCAGGCTTAAAAATTCATAGCATTTGAGAACTCAGTGTAATCCATCTTCTACCCACTCTAACCCCCCTCCAAATACTCTCCTAAAACTGTTTTTGCTAAGGTCATCACTGAGTTCTTAATAGTTAAATCCAATGGATTCTTTCCAATTTGTATTTTATTGGTCCTCCTGGCTACATGCGATGCTGTTCAGCACTTTCTCTTTAAAAAGCTGTGTTCCTTTGGTCCCTGTGATACCACACTAGCTTTTTTCTCCCCATATCTCCATAACCAACCTTTTCAGGTTTTCCTTCATGTGCTCTGCTTCGGAAGCCTGTGCCATAAACTGGTGGTTCCTAATTTTGGTGGCACATTAAAATCACCTAAATCACTTTAAAAATTTTCT
Organism: Mormoops blainvillei; assembly: GCA_004026545.1. Classification (NCBI taxonomy): domain Eukaryota; kingdom Metazoa; phylum Chordata; class Mammalia; order Chiroptera; family Mormoopidae; genus Mormoops; species Mormoops blainvillei. Next base: position 5,008 of record PVJD01012652.1, on the reverse strand, counting down.
AGCTTTCTTTTCATTTGGTATCATTTACAGAAAATAAATTGAAGCGTCTGCTTCATTTAGTTTAGTTTTTTTTTAATTGTTGAAGTACAGTTGTCTCCTAATTCTCACCCAATGATATATTTATTGCTTTTAGAGAGGGAGAGAGATGGGAGGAGGGGAGGGGGAGGGAGGAGGATACGTAGAGAGAGAGGGAGAGAGAAAGAGACAGAGAGAGAAACATCAATGTGAGAGAAATGTTGATCAGTTGCCTCCCATATGTGCCCCTACTGTGGATTGCACCCTAGGTATGTGCTCTGGCTGGAGAATTAAACCTGTAACATTTTGGTGTACAGAAGACACTTGAAACAACTGAGCCACCTGCCTAGGGCTGGTTCAATTAGTTTTTTTTTTTAAATATAAGACTTTCCAGGCTCTGACTCCATAGATTTGTATTCGATTCATTCAGAGGGGAGCCAGATGTATTTCTTAGAAGTACCTCAAATGGATTCCAGTGTGTAGGTAGGGCTCAGAGAACCACCACGGTCTGTTTTCTCACTTTCCCACTGCTCCAGTCATTTTCCCCAGATTATCTTATCCACTGTTGTATTTTTCACTGTCACCTGAATGTTGATCAAGTCTCCAAGACTCCTAGTATTCACCCTCATTATTGCCCAGAGGTGACCAAGTTAACTAATGCCACTGAGAGCAATAAATGGTTGGCCTAACGAATATCTGATTTGTTTCCTCCTAATCACCTCTTTCCTTCCTCTCAGAAGAATCACACATACACTATGACCCACCTAATACTGACTTTCAGCACTTGAAAACCAGTTAATTCTAAAGTCGACAACGGTTTTCTGAAAACAGCCCCATTCTTTTTGTGTCCTTTCCCAACTCTCCTCCTGATTCTACACAGTGGACTAAAATATGTCTTTCCTCTACCCCCAGTCCACTCCTCTGTATGAGCCATGAATGTCCATTTTAACTTAAGAGAGTATAACTCAGCATTAGAGAGCTATGAATCACATATCACACAATAGATGAGAAAGTGCTTTGTTAACTGTAAAGTACTAAGTATGCTAAAGTATTTTAACTATATCACACAGTATATGCTTAATAAATACAACTGAATTAAGAGAGGGGAAAGTAACACATTTGGAAGTAAAACTAGGTATAATAATATATGATTGGCAACTCTATTCAAGGCACTTGAAAGTGTCTAGACAGAGCTTCCTATTAGAATATCTAGAAGAAACACAATTTATCTTTCATTCTCTAACTACCTTTCTTTCCTTAAAGCCCCAGTATGTAAGGTACAAAAGATATTCTTCATTCTTTAATCCTTTAGAACCTAGCTGTTGGCCCTCACTATTTTACTAAAACTGCTTAAGGGAATGGTCAGCTGTTATGTGCTAGTTCACAAACCCATTTGCCTGTTTTCAGTTGGCATTCTACTTAACCTTCTGCAGTATGTGAGTCTGCTGACTTTCTCCATTCTAAAATTTTCTATAACCTGAGTCTTCCAGGTATCACTTTGGCTACTTCTCTGCCTCCCTTTCTGATCAATTTTTTTCCTCAGTATCCTTTGCTGATTCCTACATTTGCCTCTTGAAAATTGTAATCCCCAAACTCACCAAATTGGCTTTCTTTACCTTTCATTGGACATACTTTTCCTGGGTGATCCCAAGATTTTTATAACTATATTTATGCAGATATCCCCAAAATCTGTTACCTCCAGCCTCACCCCCCTGGCTTGTGTATAATTTTGCACTACTTAAAACCCTCTGCTGGCTCTTTGCAGTTGCAACATATTTGTCATCATTGCCAGTGTGCCCTCCGTATCTCTAACGCACGTATCTGCCATTTCCTTTACATGAAATGCCTATTCCTCCTGTTTTTATCCAGACAAAACTGTTGTTCATCCATTGAAACACATCTCAAATGCCATTTTCATCGTGAAATCTTTCTTGAATTCTCTAGGTAGTTAGTTGCTCTTTCAGCACTTTGTGCATACTTAAATCATAACACTTCTACTGTGTACAGGTCTGTCTTCTCCATGAGATTCTGAGTTCTTTGCACTCTGAGGTCCTAGCATAATTGCTTGGATTCTGCTGTTTGACCAATAAATATTATCTGGATGAATGACACGCTTTTATTTGCTTAGATTACATCATTTTTTTACTAATTTGAATTACACATAAAAGTATAGTAACTATACTATAGACAAAATGGAATTTAGTTGGCCAATCTAATATTCTACCACAAAATAGAGATGAAGGAGCCTCATGGGAAAGAGCCCATCCTAATGGAGAAAGAAGTAAAAAGCTTGGAATGAACAACCGCCTTGACCTAGTAATAATAAAACAAAAATAAACATGAACCCCCAATATACCTCACTCATCAAAAAACAAGGATAAGCCCTGGCCAGGGGGCTTAATTGGTTGGAGTGTTGTCCTGTACATCAAAAGGCTGCAGGTTCAATCCCTGGTCAGGGTGCATATGAGAGGTAACTGATTGATGTTTCTCCTTCACATTTCTTTCTCTATTTCTCTCTCTGTCTCTTTTCAATAAACATATCCTTGGGTGAGGGTTAAAAAAAGAATGATAATATTGAGTACTTCCTGGAATCTGTCATGGGCTTGTCTTTGGGCCTTTGCTCTATAAGGTCAAATCCTATGGAAATTGAGAGGGCTGATAAAACTGAGAGTTGTTTCTCTAAACATGTATGTAAGATTTTGAGACATAGGTACTACTGCTTGGTATACTGATGCAATGCCACAATAAAGGAAGATAACAGCTTTTCCTTACTCTCTGCAAATGACCACTGTTGAGCTCTAGAATTCTGAAGGCATGACAGTGCCAGCCATAGCCAACAAGAGGTGTGGAAATGCCTGATCTTACAGGTGAAGGTTGGGGAACAGTTGTTGGTGACTATGTTTTTGAAATGCCCCCTAGATCTTCTACAAATGTTTCTGAGATCCCTTATAGGTCCTGAATGTATACATGGATATGAAAGCCAGGAAAATCTGTGTTTTATTATTTATGAGAGGTAGAGAGGCCTCGGAAAATGTACATTTTATTTTGCCATAAAGATATTTGCCCATTCCAGCCATGATGGAAGAGTAGGTAGATACATTTTGTCTCCTCACACAACCAAAAGAAGGACAACAACAAATTTAAAAACAAAAAACAACCAGAACTGCCAGAAAATTGAACTGTATGGAAGTCTGACAACCAAAGAGTTAAAGCAGAAACATTCATTCAGACAGGTCGGAGGGGTGGAGATGGGCAGCTGGGGGGGAGAGGACCATGGCAAGGCTGATGCTGGAGGACCAGGGCAGGCAAGGCAGTGGCTGGCGGGCCAGGCAGTCCCACATTTGTGTGCGGATAAACCAGGAGGAACAACTGGGGAGAGAGAGAGAGACCGTGCAACTCAGGGTTCCAGTATGGGAAAAGAAAGCCTCAAAACCTCTATTGGTAAAAATCTGTAGGCGTTCTGGTGGCAGGAGAAACTGCCAGTCTCACAGGAAATTTCGTTTGAGAGACCCAGAGGTCCTAGAATGTGCATAAGCCCACCCACCTGGGAATCAGCACCAGAAGGTCCAAATTTGCTTGTGGGTAGCAGAGGAAGTGACTGAAAGATGGCCAAAAGCCAAGCAAGTGGCATTGTTTCCTCTAAGACCCTTCCCCTATATGCAGCACCACAAGGTAATGACTTGGGTTGCCCTGCCCTGGCCAATACCTAAGGCTCTGCCCCTTAAAACATAATAGGCACGCCAAAACAAAAACAATATGGCCCAAACGAAAGAACAGATCAAAGCTCCAAAAATAGAACTAAGCGATGAACAGATAGCTAACCAAACTGATGCAGAGTCCAAAACACAGGTAATCTGGATGCTCACAGAAATGGTGGAGTAGGATCACAAAACAGAGGAAAAACTGAAGGCTATGCAAAGTGAAATAAAGAAAAATATACAGGGAATCAACAGTGAAGGGAAGGAAACCAGGACTCAAATCAATGATTTGGAGCAGAAAGAAGAAACATTCAACCAGAACAGAATGAAGAAACAAGAATCCAAAACAATGAGGAGAGGCTTAGAAACCTGTGGGACAACTTCAAACACTGCAACATCCGAATCATAGGGGGTGCCAGAAGGAGAAGAGGAACAGCAAAACATTGAAAACTTATTTGAAAAAATAGTGAAGGAGAACTTCCCTAATATGGTAAAAGAAATAGACTTCCAGGAAGTCCAGGAAGCTCAGAGAGTCCCAAAGAAGTTGGACCCAAGGAAGCACACAGCAAGGCACATCATCATTGTATTACCCAAGATTAAAGATAAGAAGAGAATCTTAAAAGCAGCAGGAGAAAAGGAGACAGTTACCTACAAAGGAGTTCCCATCAGACTATTAGGCAATTTCTCAAAAGAAACCTTATAGGCAAGAAGGGGTTGGAAAGAAGTATTCAAAGTCATGAAAGATAAGGACCTACATTCAAGATTACTCTATCCGTCAAAGCTATCATTTAGAATGGAAGGGCAAATAAAGTGCTTCCCAGATAAAGTAAAGTTAAAGGAGATCATCATCACCAAGCCATTATTACATGAAATTTTAAGGGGACTAATCTAAGAAAAAGATGATCAAAACCATGAACACTAAAATGACAACAAATTCACAACTATCAAAAACTGAACTAAAAAAAAACCCCACAGAAACAAAAACAAACTTAGCAAACTGCTAGAATAGGAACAGAATCCCAGAAATGGAGATCACATGGAGCATTATCAGTGGGGAGAGGGTCAAGGGAGAATAGGGGAAAAGGTACAGGGAATAAGAAGCATAAAAGGTAGGTACAAAATATGCAGGAGAAGGTTAAGAATAGTATAGGAAAGGGAGAAGCCAAAGAACTTATATATATGACCCATGGACATGAACTAAGTGGGGGAATGTTGGTGAGAGGAGGGGTGCAGGGTGGAGGAGATAAAGAGGAGAAAAAAAATGGGAAAACTACAATAGCATAATCAATAAAATA